>CAHIKZ030000144.1:132500-157500 GCA_903632075.3 Acanthosepion pharaonis | reverse complement strand
GCCCTTGCCTCGTTTATATAATAGACCATTCCGTTTCGATGGTGAAAAAAGACGAAAGAAAAAGATATTTCAGAGATGCTGTTTGATTTTAGTGACGAAACCAAAACAACAAAAAAAAAAAAGAGAAACAAGAAAATGTAAGAAAGAGAGAAAGAAAGAAAAAGAAAAAAAGAAGAGGGTATAAGTTTCTCATGCGTTTAACGTCAACTTCAGGAAAGAAAGCCATTAAGACGCAAGGGATTACTTAATGTTAGAGAGTATAATAAAAAAAAACTACTATTAAGGAGAGAGAAAAATAAAAGAACAAAAATTAAGAGAACAGAAGATAGCGATTGACACTGCATTTAAATCTGTGAACATCAATGTTGACAGCAAAGAAAAAAGACAGAATAGATTTCCACCAGCGAGAAGTGCGAGAAAAGAAACTGTTAGCATAGAACTTACGGTAACATCTAGCTATGCCAGTTGTAAAATGATGAGACCTTCTCACCAGTCTAGTACTGCACTTAAATTAATAAAGTTTAAGTAGCATAGAGTAAAATTCATCTGGACAATCATCATGAAAATATTTATAGGAAAGTCACAGGGAAGCTACATTACGACTGTGGGAAAATGACTGAAGCCGAGATGCCAAGTCAGGACCAACAACATTGCAGATTCCATTCAGAATTTTATCAAGAATCTCTAAATATATAGCAGGAGCGACCGATTGACAATATGTAGCAGTAATATTCAAAGCAATTTATGGTACACTTATAAAATGGATTCTGGCGAGAAAAAAATATCTAGCACGACATCGGGAACCAACTTTCCTAGCACAGAATTTTGGAAAACCTTGTTAATTTTGAATCTTTTCATTTGTACCCTCTGTTAAGGGGTCCACCCCTTTTTCATACAAGAGGACTCGCCTAGTGTGTACTTGTACTGCTGCCGGTGAATACCCGTGAGTCCGATGGAGCGCCAGTGATACAGTGAGAGGGTGAGAGTGTGAGGTAATCGCTTTGTAGGAGTCACAGTTGCGAGCACGTAGACTCAGAAGGAAGTCCTACTTCGATACTGAATTTCCCACACTGTATATATATATTATTATTGCTACTAACCGCATTCCTGGATCTACTAACCGCATTACCAATTATATTATTACGTCAATACATTTATTTGCTATATTTCATTCCTACGTTTGTCATTCATTTGAGACCGGATTTCATCCCGGAATCCAAAACACCCTCTTACGTCTGTAAATATTGATCAGCATTCATACTTATGATTCTTATTGGAATATTTCGTTAAAGTTGTTGAGCTCAAATATTTAACGAGGCAATAAGGAAAATTCCACGGGTATTTTATAGTCGTGGAGATGGTAATGAGCTTTCTTAGTCATTAAATTAAATGTTATTGTTCATCAGAAAAGTCAAACAGGAATTCGGGAACAATTAGCAATAATAATTAATACCTTTTGAGGAAAACAAAAGAAAGAGAAAATTGGTATGATATGAATTATGCGGGTATTAGACAAGAAAGAATATTCCGAGTTTGCATTTCCCCTGTCTAAGTATTATGTCATGAATATAATAACACCTTAATACATAAATGGAACAGAACAGCTGAAAGAAGGGAATAACAAACATGTATTGTGTTGGTGCATAATTATCAGGCGTTTTTTAACAATATTTATTATGAAAAAAGAAACCTAATAATTCAACAATAACATTTTAAAATGATTATTCCGGAACGTATGATTATCGACACGCATTTTTATAACTTGAAAATAAAATATTTTTGTTAAAAAAAAGTAAACAAAACAGCAATTTTTATTAACAAATAACTCGCCTACAAAACGTATGATAATTATACACCAACCCAATATCTATCTATCTATCTATCTATCTATCTATCTATCTATCTATCTCAGTCTATTCATATCTATCTATCACTTCCCATTTTCTATTTTCTATTTAGTTATTGGGTTGGTGCAAAATTATCAGGCGTTTTTAAACAATATTTATTATGAAAAAAGTAACATAACAATTCAACAATAACATTTTTAAATGATTATTCCAGAGCGTATGATTATCGACACGCATTTTTATAACCTGAAAATAAAATATTATCTTTATTAAAAAAAGTAAAAAGAAATAGCAATTTTTATTAACAAATAACTCACCTACAAAAACACCTGATAATTATGCACCAACCCAATATATTTCTCAGGGATTTTTTATACCCATATATACATACTTATCAGTAATTTATCCCACATAGAGAAATTATAACATATGTATGCAACAAGCAGAGTGAAAGGGGCAAAAAGAGAAAGGGTCTTATTTGAAATATTTTCCAACGGGAAAAAGGGGAGTTCGGTGATGTCCTTTATGTTTTTTGTGAGACTGTGTGGGTTCCTCTGTTTACCCTACCGTTGTGGGTTTGCGATGTTTGTTTTCTCCTGGGTCTACATAGAAAAAGGCGTTGACAGACACTTCTTGCCTCCAGGCGTGATAAATAGCAACTGATATTTGTCATTGATGTCGCTTACTGGCCGTCAGCTTACCTAGTGACTTCATCTCAACCAAAGGGAGATAAGCACTCTTTGCATTCCTAGACGAATGTTAGAATTTATACATTTTCTTTTAAATACACGCCAATATGACAACTGTTGTAATTACATGAAGACCATTTTATTGAAAAAAAAAGTTAAAACTAAACGCTCCTAATGCTATATAATGTTAAAAACAGAACGTCTTTTCTGCCATCCTAATAAAAAGGACTGTTGTCTAGAAATTGTCGAATATTTAGTGAGAACTTAAAGGCTAGTATTCGAAGAAGTGTCTCGTATAAAGTACAGAGCGATTTTTTCCTTTTTTTTTTGACATTCCAAGCTGAAGAAAAATATTTACCAAAATTTACCTTTCAAAACATGAACGAAACATTTGTCTGTCCTGTGTCGAATCACAAACGTATGACAGAGAATTTTAAAAGGAAGCCTTATTTATTTTATCTGTACATCTTTTACATTTTCAGTATCTTTTTTTAGTGTTTTTCCTGTCCCAGATAAAAAAAGATCAGTTAAATGTACTTTATACGCCATTTTGTCGTTTACGCAACCACGCATGCGCACAGAGTACAGCTTATGTCTTCGTAAAAGTACACGTTACTTCCTTATAAACCAAATTCGAATTCTTGTTCTTGTATTCATATATGAATTCGAAAACCATTGTTACCGTTGGGAAATATGAAATTATTAGATTTGTGGAAAAATTAACAGCGACATCCTTTTTTGGAACCTAGACACTTAACACCCGGTAGTAAAAACGTTTGTTTGCTTATTTATTTAAATATAAAACTGATGGAAACTTGTACACAAGCTTAATGTTTCAGCTACGAGATAAAACTAAAATAATCCATTTGTATCGATATTTACAAAAAGTAACATTAGTCATGGCACATAGGGTTTGATAGTAAGAGATGAAGGTAGAAAGATTGCATTTTATCTTCTAAGTTTTTTTAATACTGTTATTCAACCAATACAAGGCCGAAGATCCACTCAGTGTAGAGGGTTACTGAATGAGATTGTTGTAAGGCCGTAACAAGTGGAAGTAAGAAGTGTATATTATGAAAATATGTAGGAAACATTAATGTTGACTATAGACTTGAAGAGGTTAAGATCGTAGTGATCAGAGAAACAACCCCACAGGGGTCTGTTCCACAAGGTAATAGTTCTGAGGAAGAAGATGTCTGAGTGGAACTTCCTCCTTACTAATGGAATACAAATGGAATTAGGACGAGTCGACACTGTGTACATGGCATGGCGTATCCTAACTGTGAAGGTCTGAGACAGTAAATCTAAGGAATGCAGCTCGTCTGAACATTTGCTTTAAAAATTGCGATAGTGTAGCGCGATTCTAACAACGTTTTATTGGATGGAAAAAAATTAATCGCCCACAAGGCTGTGTAAACGCTTTTGAACGCTATCAAATTCTAGAAATTGAGAAATGGGCAGCTCCAGCTCAGATATGCCTGTCATACTTCATTTTTGGTCTGATCTGACTCTTGTAAAATGGAGTTAGATATATTCTGGACTGATAAAAGGAAAAGATAATTTCCCACCCTATCTTTAGCGATGGATCGTATAAATATTTCGCTTGAGATGTCGATTGAGATTGCCTCCTAATTGACGTTCAAGGCAAGGGGATTTATTGAGAGTAAAACGGTTCATCACAACTGGAAGAAATTCAGAGTCTGATCGGCGATGAGGCAATATTATTAGCTTGGCCACATTTGACATCCAAGACATGAGACATAACTTTTTTATATACTAAATTTCCCCAAATACAAAGCTCGTGAGCCATTCAAGGTAGAGTGTTACAATGGTAATGCTGAATGTGTGTGATATGAATGGAAGATAAGTAGGAAATGAAGATTAAGTGGATGAGAAGGAATGATGATAGACCTTTGATTTGAAGAGGTCAATATTGAAATTAGTTGGTTTTTGTTTATCGGCATATCAACACCTATTTAATGCCGAAATCTAAACATTTTTTGTGCACAATTTTATTTTATCCTGGGAGTCAATAACAGTTTAATGACACAAGTTTTACTAATTAACCCATAGCTGGGGAAAGAAGCGGATTCATGCCTTTCTCAAGAGTATTTGCGTGTAAGTGAATATAATGAACATGACTGGAATTGGAACTCGGCTATCTGATTAACAATTCCGAGCCATTATCCAGTATACAACCTGCATATCCAAGTTTATAGCACCGACCTGTCACCCACCTGGGTACTGACCAGAATCGCCGTTGCTTAACTTAGGTGATCGCAAGGGGAAAACAGAGAGAACTTATTCAAGGTCTTAATAAATCAGTAACTGTGTACTGACCAGGCTGATCGCAAGGGGAAAACAGAGAGAACTTATTCAAGGTCTTAATAAATCAGTATTTCCAAGCAGCCATTGATCTGTGTACTGACCAGGCTGGACGTTGCTTAACTTCGGTGATCGAAAGGGAAAAACAGAGAGAACTTATTCAAGGTCTTAATAAATCAGTATTTCTAAGCAGCCATTGATCTGGTTACTGACCAGGCTGGACGTTGCTTAACTTCGGTGATCGAAAGGGAAAAACAGAGAGAACTTATTCAAGGTCTTAATAAATCAGTATTTCTAAGCAGCCATTGATCTGGGTACTCACCAGGCTCGAAGTTGCTTAACTTCGGTGATCGCAAGGGGAAAAACAGCGAGAACTTATTCAAGTTCCTAATAAATAAGTCATGGCTCACCTTTTCTGAACAGTGGGCCCCATGAAGTACAGGACATCATAATTCGGACCGCACCAACAAAAATCAATTTATTAGCATCTGCTTTAAAAATGAGGAAAAGACGGTTCTTTCTTAAAGAAAGCTTTTTTTTTTCAAATTAAAAAAAAATATCTGGAGTAAAATATCCGTTTGTCACTGATGATAGACTGATTAACACACATGTGAGTTATTCATTCGAAAATACAATAAATAATTTTTAAAAGACGTATATTTATTTTCTAACGAATAATAATCATTGTCGTTTACACACATGATTTCAACGTGTGGCGGCCGTAAGTAAAGTGTTCAGAGAAATAACCAAGCGGAAGTCTGTCCTACAAAATGGTAATTCTTAGGAAAAGTCTAAAGTTGAACTTTTTTCTTACTTTTTATTAGGAACTTGAATAAGTTCTCGCTGTTTTACCCTTGCAATCACCAAAGTTAAGCAACGTCGAGCCTGTTCATTACCCAGATAGGCGGTTGCTTGGAAATACTGATTTATAAAGACCTTGAATAAGTTCTCGCTGTTTTTTCCTTGCGATCACCGAAGTTAAGCAACGGCGATTCTTGTCAGTACCCAGATGGGCGGTTGCTTGGAATTACTGAATTATTAAGACCTTGAATAAGTTCTCGCTGTTTTCCCTTGCGATCACCGAAGTTAAGCAACGTTTAGCCTGGTCAGTACCCAGATGGGTGGCTTCTTGGAAATAGTGATTAGAACTTTGAATAAGTTTAGCTATAAATATCTTGATTGATGGATTTAAGAATTGGGCTAATCTGAACATTTTCCATAGAAATAGCTATAGGATAAGTAACAGGCATGGAGCGTTGTGTCTGTGAGAATAGGTTGCAGATAGAAAAAATCCTCCTTTAAGAGACCGCATGAATAATTTTGATCTTTATCAATACTGGGGAGTGGGGATTAAGCAGTTCTAGTGAGGTCTATGGTTTAACTTCGAGAATTATTTTCTGCGTAGTCTTCTGACTGCAATTAGGTATTAAAAAGGCCATTGTAACCAAATATATTATGGAGGAATATTAGGTAATAGGATAATGGACGCATTGAAGTTTCTTCAAACAAGAGAGAATGAATATACAAGCAAGTACATACAATTATTAACAAAATATTTTATTGCCTGAGCAAACGAAAAGGAAAGAAAAAAAAGATGAATGGATGTGTATAGGTTAAGCTCTCTTCTTTTTTATGTACGTGTATGTGAAGTTTCCAGGAAAGACTGTGGGAAACTTACATTTGAGAAGCGCTATTTATCTGTTGGTTTTGCTAGAACCATTAAGTAAGCCTAGTTGCGTTCAATGCGTGACGAGGTTCGCTTGGGAATATGAGGTCTCTGAGAAGGGGACGAGACAAAGAAAAAGAAAGTGCATGAAACTATTGCACCCTTTTCTTATATACTGACTTGGCAATGCTATGTAGTGGTCGTTAGCAGAAGTTTTTTGGCAGGCAAGTAGGGTAATCCTACAATAATTTATCAATTTTTAATAGAATAACTGATTTTGGAACTCAATGCAATACTATCATTAGACAAAATACTCAGGAAATAGCGAGGAGTTATTGTAACGAACGAAATAACATTTTTTTATATAACAATAAAATATTTAAATTTATATAACAAAAAATATGGTGTAAAGCCTACAGAAAACTGATGAAATCGGTCTGAGTGTGATTAAATGCAAAATTATTTGTATTTTGAAGATGTTCAAAGGAAAATGCTTTTCAAACATTTATACATTGAAGTTTCAACAGCAAAAATGGATATTTATGTAAATTAATTGAAACAAAATGAATAATTCCATTATTATTTACTTTTTTCTCGTATTTTTCCAATGAAACATGACCCAGTGCACATGTTAGTACTTCGTATGTCTATTCCATGAAGTCGTTCCTTGCAGATTAACCACAAATTCTCGATTGGATTTAAATCAGGCGAGTTTACGGGTCAGTCTATAGTGCTTTGATGTGTTCACTGGTAAGACTTGCCAGTAGGTCAACTAATCGACAGTCGAGACAATAGTGTCTGGTGTGATAAAAATCTGATGCAATCATGGATGACGTAATATTTTTCAAGGCCAAACAAATCTCATTATACAGCCCGAAAATAGATTCATATTACCACACACCACTGCAAATAACCTAATCTGGGGAAAAATAGAAATCGATTACACTCTGTCATTCCAGTGGGTCTAAAACTGCTCGTCTAGTGAAAGAAAAGAAACTAAATCTGTTGTCTTAATTAATTTGAACTAGGTTGTATATGTATGTAGGTTATGGAAAAATGTTCATCTCATATATAAAAGGTAAAGAGGGTGTTGAGGAAAATAGTATGGGAAGGTTAACAGGTGTAGCTGGAGGCTGCTTAGCTACGAAAAGGCCTAAGTTGTCACACTTTCGATAGCTGATAACGGTTAACCTGAGACTTGAAGAGCTTAAAGTGTTCGGGAAGCATCCTCGATGGAGTCTATTCCATGAAAACAGCTGTTATTGGAAAGAAATTATCCAAATAGAGCTTCATTCTTACGAAGGGAATGAGGATGGTTCGTTCCTGTGTACATGAAATAGTCGGTCTTTGCTGTAAAGGTCTGAACTGGTGAAGAAACTAAGGAATATAGCTCATCAGAATATTTGCCTTGGAATTATATATATATATATATATATATATATATATATATATGGAGGAGACACGATGGAGTAATGGATAGGGGCTCGGATAGAGGAATCCAGTCGAGTTCGAATTCCAGTTACATTCACTTACGTGCTAATACCCTTGAGAAAAGGTATGAATTCTCTTCATCTCCCACCAGCTATGGTGGGAGATGAAGAGAGGCCAGATTGGGTTCTATAGCCTTGGATGGCAACTGGTCTAGGAGAAGGACAACTCAGGATTAAAAAAGTGTGGAGTTGTTTCTGCACAAAGCTTTTTACCACTATAATAAAACCATATGTGCAGGTTGTCTGGCTGTCGGTTCCTAGAACTGAGTTGCTTGACCCTCATACGTCTAAAATCAACGAGAGAGTCCACTATATATATATATATATATATATATATATATATATATATATATATATATATATATATATATATATATATATATATATATATATATATATATATATATATATATATATATATATATATATTGGGCACTTCGTAGTGTAATGTTTAGCAAGCTTGTCTCTAAAACAGTTTCGACTGAAAAGTGAGTTCGATCCACACTGGGTGCCCCACACTTTTGGCCTTGTGCCACATCTAAGCTACGCTTAGAATATATATATATATATATATATATATATATATAAAGAAAGATAGTTTTAAGGTGTGCTATATTTATGGGATAAATTGCTCAATATCAGAGGTAGAGCGTATGTAAATATAAAAGTGAACATTGAGTCAACACTCAGAGGCGACAGACTGTTTCATGCTAGACGCAATCGTGGCCTGACGATTGCGTCTAGCATAAAACAGCCTGCCGCCTCTGAGTGTTGACTTTAATGTTCACTTTATATATATATGTATATATATATATATATATATATTGATGTTGGGACAAAGTGGAAATTTTTTTTATCAAAAACGCGAAAATGTGTTCTCTTGGGCTTCTTCAGTTTGATAATGGAAGAAAGACAGAAGCATTGTGAGGAAAAAAACATTCTTTTTTCTTCACAATGTTTTAAAAGTTTAAAAATTCAGATCTTCAAAAATAGGTGCGTTATCCCTCCTCAGAAGACTAGCGCAACATGATATTCTCAAGTACAGCCTCCCTTTGCCAATTACCAGAAAGTTCGCAATAATATTTACAAAATCATTCGGTAATCTTCGTATTACTCTTTAGTAGAAAAGCTAAACTAATTTTTATTGGTTCGTCTTGTTTAGTTCTCCGTTGAGAAAGTAATTTTGTTTTTCTTAAATCTGTAAATGAAATGTGTAAACAAAAAAACAGATTGCGACATATTTATTCTCAATATCTTCTGTCTTAATACGTCAGTGGAAATTCTGATCCAAATAAACATTTTGGTCATTTGATTAGGTTAGAAGTTTTCAGTACACGCACACTGAAAAAGCGACGATCCGAAAGAATTTGACGATCTCTCTCTCTTTTTCTCTCTCTCTCTCTCTCTCTCTCTATATATATATATATATATATATATATATATATATATATATATCCTCAAATTCCTTCAGATCTTCGTTATCCTTGTTATCTCATGTATATAAATATATATGTAAATATGTTTGAAACAGTACAGAAACGTATTATGGCATAAAAAGCAAGAAATTTTATATTATAGGCCATGATAGATTTAAAATAAAAACAAAAACACACACACCAGTCGACCGGTTTCGTCCCCTCTCATCAGAACTGTTAACGGGGAACACAAATTATGAAGAGAAAAAAAAAGAGAAAGTCAGACGTGAATGAATGGACAGGGAGAAGAAAAAAAATTATAATTATAAAAATTATACCAACAAAGATGCTAGAAGCGCAGCACAGCAAGTTCAAGCAAACAATCTCTTTGTTTACAAAAAGCAGGTCACCTGGACCTGATGTACAGCGTCTCCAACACCTTAAGATGGAATAATGAGTGTACTCTGGCCCAAACGGAAAACCAGTTCACACTGAAATCCATCGCACAAGTGGGATTCTTTATAAAGTGATCCGCAATCGAAGAACCATACGTGTTACGAATAGTATCGCTCAAAGAAAATTTTTTATTCAGTATTATAGCAGGTACGTGTTGTTTAATTCTAACGTCCAACCGGACTTAGTTTGAAAAACAACACGAACGTTCGCTGCAAAATAACACTCACGTGAACTACATAAAATATGCTTGGCGAAGGATTCACTAATCCTACCCAACCACGGTAAATCCCATGTGATCTAATAATTTTTTCTTTTCAGATGAAAAATTATATAAAAACTGTCCGAATGTTCTTTTATTCCGAGCGCTTTCGGCTATACATTTAGCCATTTTTCAAGGATGAAATATTTTAACTGTTAAATAAGAAATAGTTTGTTGCATGTATGTATTTAAATATCATTTTTCAAAACACGATCAAGATATTGTGTCCATGTTCATTTAGTTTATATTATTAATATATATATATATATATATATATATATATATATATATATATATATATATATATATATATATATAGAGAGAGAGAGAGAGAGAGAGAGAGAGACTACTAGGCAACAGCTTAGTGGATTGAAACGTTGGTTCTTGAATTTGCTGACATAGTAATCGTGAGTTCAATCCCTGGGCCGGGCAATGTTCACTTGGGCACACTGGAAATTTGTGAGCAATAACTGAGTCGTTTTAACAATAAGGACTTAGACATGAGCAGCGGAAGAAGAACAACACTCTACCCCTATAAAAATAAATAGACACAATATGTCCAAATTATTCAACCAAATATGCTTGAATGAAGGTATATATATAAAAGTGAACATTGAAGTCAACACTCAGAGGTGACAGGCTGTTTCATGCTAGACGCAATCGTCAGGCTGTTTCATTTCATTTTATTTCGTTCACTGAGGAAGATTGTTCCAGTTCCACGTGCCATGTCTCTTCCGGGTTCGGTTCAAAATTCCAATCTCCTGAAGGAGGCCGGAGAGTACAACGTATAACGGAGAAAGATAAAAAAGAAAGAAAAATAATATCTGCCTATATCTCTGAGATGAGGTATTATGATTACTTGTATTACTCAGACTGCTATCCTCATATTCATTATCATATTCACAACGTTTCGGCATTGTACTTTCCTGCCTTCTTCAGCATCTGTCTATATCTCTGAGATGAGGTATTATGATTACTTGCAATATTTATATTATTTGGACTGTTATTCTCATCTTCATTGCCATATTCACAATGTTTCGACCGTTGTGAGTTCAATACCAGGCCACAGAGTTTAGTTAATGGAAATAACTGATACATCCAGAAGAGGCATGTAAAGTGGAACTAGAACAATCTAAACGGTGGACGAAATAAAGGTTTCGGTTCAAAATTCCAATCACCTGAAGAAGTCCGGGGCGTATAACGACCGAAGCGTTGTGAATATGGCAATTAAAATGAGGATAACAGTTCGAATAATGTAAATAATGTAAGTAATCTTTTGAGGATTCTGTAGCGTCAGTTGACGAGGCTCGAACAGTAGCTTGCAAGAGCAATCTGCTATCATCTATCTAAAACAGGTGACCTGATTAATCATTGCACAATCAATAGATTCACAATAACACAAGAAAAAAATCATTACCATAAACACCGTAATGGCAAGATCGTCATTTTGTTGAATTTATGGCTTTTATTCCAGGCTTTGTGATATTGCTACCCCCGGCCTTTCTCAAGTGTCTGCGACGTTCGGTAAACTTCCAGGAATGTACAATTTTACTTATCTCCTAAATTGGTTATGAAACGGAGATATTCGAAATATTGACTAATTTCACATCCTGATCATTTTTTTTGTAATAGATTTAGGCTAGTTATCGCTACTTTCATTTCCATTTTCAGACCATTAATGAAATACTTAAGGTATCAGCCATAGGCAACTTTTTTTTCCCAGAATAATAATAAAAAATGTCTTCAAGTGAATGAAGCTTGTACACTTTAACGAAGACAATTCTTCGTCAGAATCACAAAGAAATTTACTAAATAACAAAAAAAAATTTGAAGACTTCCAACAGCAGCAACAACTAAAAATGATAACTAGAAGGGAGAATACTGATATAATCTAGATGTTGACTTTCCACAATACCTCAAACAAAAGGTTTGGAAGGAAATTCCCATTAATACTAAAAAAAAAAGAAAAAAAAAAGCGATGACCGTCAGTCTAGTTGAAAAGTCAGTTTTCCATAAAGACTGTTTTAAGAGAAATATTTTATGGATTTCAATCGATAGTAACGCTAACTGTTCGTTCAATGAATGCCGAATGTTTCCTTATAAGGAAAAAGCTAATTTCCATCATTACCATTAGTATTATTGCCAAGTGAAACCAACTTATCTCAGCCAGAGATTCAACTAGGTTAGCATTCTCCGTTCTCAGTGGTTATTAATCACTAGGCCAATCGGATCGTATTCCTTTCCCAACCAGAAAATAAAAAAATCAAGAAATAGTCGCGTCAATGTAATCCTGGAAAGTGTTTTGATTTGCTTATAATGACATTAACAATTTTTGTCACTACTTTTTATTGGTAGACACGACACAGATATGCTTTATACTTGTTGTACCAATGGTTTTATTATGGAGTTTGGATAAGACTTCACCCACATTTTAAAGTTCGACTTTCCCGAAATAACTTAAAATATCTATTCTAGAAATCTGCTCAGCTTTGCGTATACACGGTTACTTTGAGGGCAAGGATAATTTTGCCTGATTATTTAATAATAATAATAATAATAATAATAATAATAATAATAATAATAATAATAATACAGATCTTCGGGTTACGGCGTTTCGTAGCTACGTCGCCATCTCTCATAATACATAGTCACGCGGCGTTATATGTGGAAGACGGCTTTGTTTCTTCACCGGCTGTGTGCCATATTGGATTGTACTACATTCGTTTGTGTCGTTTTTTATTATGGCTCCCAAACGTAAGGCAGACTCGTGTGTGCTTATGTGAGTTAGTTGAAAATCAGGTTACTTAGCACCGTAGGAACGAATCTCTGACGTACATCGGGAACTTCTTGTCATAATAATAATAATAATAATAATAATAATAATTGTAGGTTTAATAGCATTATTACTTACATTTTAAATCTTTCTTTTTTTATCTCTTTTCTGAATATTAACAAGCTTATCATCAAGAGCAACACAAGGATAAGGATACTAACAGACTACATCTCAAGAGAAAGGACGTAGGAATGGGACTCCTGAATGTTGATGAATGCTTCCAAGAGGGTGAAAATGAGATTTGAAAAACAAACAAAAATTAGTGTAGTGAAAAGATGTGAAATTACTCGAAATAGTACAACAATGGTATCGTTGGCCTCTGACCGGAAGATTTGCTGCTGTTCCCCGGTTCACCCTGACCCAGAGTGGTAGTACCTGTTAGGGTCCCAAATATGGGCAAATAGTAACCCTCCCAAACAAAAACAAAACACTATGAAAGTATAAAAATACATTTTAGTAACGGTACCAGCAATACATTTTTATATATTAAAAACAATACGCACATACTAACAAATTGTAGCGGCTTCACCGAAATCCGTTTAAAATGCTAATAATCAACTAACATGAAATAACCCTTCATGTTAGCCATATAATATCCTTAAATCAAACTGTATCCCAAAATATAACTTCAACAAAGCTACAACATAAAACATACCGCCACTAGTAATCATGTACACAAACGTGTATATGCACAAAATCTGAATATCATCTACCATGTACTCAACTGTGAAAGCAGAATAACATATAAATTTCTTTTTACTTCTAAGCTCAGAAGAAAATTAATTTCAGCACTAAATGACCCATAAAGAGTTGACATGCCATTAAACAGACTATTGTTGGAATAGAGTGGAACGTAAAAAGCAAATGAAAATGAAAAAAAATAAAATAAATAAAATGCTTTGAAAAACAAGCAGAAAATATCGCAGTTGAACAATCATAGAAATGTTTACGCCGAGGAGACCTGAAAAGAGAAACATAATCTCTTATCGTTGCAATCTAGAGAAAAATGCTTAAGGACTAATTATATCAAAGTGAAAAAAACAAAAACAGAGAAACAGTCAACGGCGCTAAATGAAGAAGTAGCAAACCATATCTTAAATGACTACGCCACGCTGGCCCGAAAGCAATACAAGCATGCGAGTGTAGGAATGATGATATATTGGGAACTATGCAAACGGTTAAGTATCAATAAAAACCAAAGGCTGTCCAAGAATATTAAACCAAATAAGAGACGCTAGAACTTTGATATAAATCGATCCAGCCATGGAGACTATATGGTAATGGTAATATTAACCATTTCCTTTTATGGAAACTTCGTCATTTATTGATCGGGCAGCCAGTGCAACTGTCGATTGAAATTTATACAGTGTTTCTTTTATACATATATGCAATAAAAAACAAAGTCATGGTCTTCTTGGTCATGGTCTTCTCTACTCTTCTGTAGGCTTGCAAGACCTGAACTTTGTATCGTCGGGTCGTCAAAGGTCTGGAGCGGTTTCAGCAAACGAGGCTCCGAAGAATCCTTTGCATTAGGAACAACGAGGTCCTCTCTTAGACATCTCTCCCGAGGATCGAGGATACCATCTCTTATATAGGAATAAAGTGTCACTGCCGACACTTGAGTTTGAACGTAGATGGCCAGAGAGCAAACACAGGCGATCCCATTATCGAATTAAGTAGACCACGTGACCATAGAGGAAACGCATATATATAGGAAGTAGCTGACGACTAAAGATCTCCATTATAGTCCATTAATATTCGGATCGTTATTTCTAGTCTATCCTCTATTACTATTCGGACCACTATTCTCTACTCTATTCACTACACTATTTCTCTATTCAGATCACTATATAGATTACTATTCGAGCGAGTACTATTAGTGTGAGTGATATTCGAAGGCGTCTAACACCAGTATTGTCCAACAGCGTTACTATAGGCGTATCTGCGATTACAAAGTCTCTACTACAACGAGTAGAGTGACAACAAGTATTCTTTGACAAACATGTGTTTGTTGACATCACAAAGCCATCCTTCAACATCGCTTCCACTGGTAGTTGAGTGGGACGCATACTGTACACGTGACCCAACTTGTCCAGAATGCGTCCCACACAACTACCACATATCATTCTGTTTGGAGAACTAGCCAGCGACAAGAGGCTATACGGAGGCTCGAAACAGCGCTTCAAAGATCAGTTGAAAACATTCGTGATACAGGCTAACATCTACTCTGACACCTGGGAAATCGTTGCTGCAAATAGGCCTTCCTAACGTAGGACCATCCAAGGGAGGTACCGAGACTTTCGAGTTCAACATGCAGGAGATCTGCGATATGGTGTCAGGAGGACCCGACTCGCCCAGCCGCGTCCACCTTGCACACTCCTGTGTGACTCCTGCTCACTACTCTTCAGGAGTAGGTTGGACCGTCACAGCAATCTCCGCCATTGCCAACAGAGGGGAGAAACGAAATAAGGAGAGAGGATGACGACCCCGATGCTCGAATGCGAGCGGGTGCCGACATACAATGTTTCTATTAAAACAATTTTTTCAGGACAATAAGTTCCTCAAGGCCTTATCGCTCTTTCTAGTATGGTTGGGTGTTTCCTTACTAACCTATTGTTCGAGGTAGTGTGGAACTTCAACATATTGATTGTCATCATTTTCTAATGAATTATAAGTGTTATCCATTTACTTGCTGCTGTTGCTGAAACCTCGTGGACAGGCGCTACAGAATCACAAAGAATTGTACCAAATAACGGAAATGTCATCCATTCAGGACTTTCAACAGTGGTAACAACTAAAATGGATAGCACATGTAACTTGAAGAGAAAATAAAAAGTAAATGTAATCAAGATGTTGACGTTCCACGTTACTTCAAACAAAAGTTTAGGAAGGAAATTCCATCAATACTGGAAAGATCTATACTACTTAATGGAGTTGAGAAACCTATTTTCCTGGAAAATTGTTTTAATGGAAAGTTTTTATAAATTTTAACCGACAGTAAATCAAACTGTTTGGTCAATGAATGCCAAATGAAGCCTGTATGGAAATGGCTATTCTTAACATTACCATCGTTTGTTTAGTTAAAATTGTTCAAGTTTTTTTTTATTTTACAAGTGTCAAAAGTAGAAGCATGTTTTTATTTTCATTTTTCTGGTTTAATCTAAAAAGTTTCTGGGAAAAGAAAAGACCAATGTCTAAGGAAATAATGTCAAATATTTCCTAAAAAATATTTTGAAAATATACTCCGGCACATTATGTCTGAGGAGGTGTTGGTTGAAAAACTTGGATTTTATCTTTCAGCTGGAACGAAGCGTTTTATCAGCGAGATTATCTCAGACAGATTAAAAATAAAGTGAAATGTAAAGAAAGTGGACATATAATTTTGAAATAAATGTAAAAGCCAAAAAATATTCGTAAATTTTAAAAAATGAATGAAAACCAAAAAAGAAAAAAAAGTAATGGTCAGTAGATAGATGGATGACCGCTTGAGAATATCAGGTGTTATAAGCTTCGATGTCCAGGTGAAGTAATGGATAGTGGCTCGGAATTGTTTATCAGAGAACGAAATTACAATTCCTGTTAGGTTCGTTATATTAACCACAAATACCCTTGGGAAAGATTTGAATCCACCACTTTCCCCCCAGCTATGGGTTAATTAGTATGACTTATATCACTAAGACGAATCAACCATAAAAGTGGTAAATTAAAAATTCGAAAAATTATTAAATATAAGAAAATGCCAGACCATTTTCCTCACTAGAATTCATCTTGCACATTTATAAATCAACCATTCACCCGTACGTAGAATATTCCTGTTAGAACTGGTATGATGCTGCTGGTATATATCTCGAAATTCTTGAAAATATCCATGAAGAATATGCAATGTTATCGATCCTGTCCTGGCATATCGGCTTCAGTCACTTTCCCACCACCGTAACTTAGCTCTTTTTTCTATAAATATTTCTATGTCAATTGTTCTGACGAACTTTCCATTTTGGTAACTTGACTTCAGGAATGTAAACGCAGTACTAGATTGGCAGTTGGGTCTAATCCTTTTACTTTTGGAATTGCTGTTTGTAGCCGTAAGATATATTTAGATAGTTTCTTCTCTCGCACTTCTCAATTTATAGAACTCACTTCCGGCTTCCGGTTTTCCTGTCAATTACGATCTTTAAAAATTTAAATGTAATGTCAAATGATGTCATCTCTCTTTTTGAATTCTGTTTTTTATTGTCCTTTCTCCTCAAGGATGTTTTCTTATTTTCTTTCACTTTCAGTAACCTCTTGCGTCTCAGTGGCTTTATCGCCTTGGGGATAAATGGTTAAAAAATGTAAAGCAATTGTCCAAAAATCTATCTATCTATCTATTCCAGTCTCGTCATTATGTAGTGATTTTTCAAGCGTAGCTTAGATGTGACACAAGTCCAAACATAGGGGGGCACCCAGTGAGGATCGAACTCACTAATCAGTCGTAATCATTCTAGCGAGACAAGCTTGCTAACCATTATACCGCCTCGAGGAGCCCGAAGTTTCGTCATTATGTATGTATGAATGTATATATGTATTTGTGTGTGCAAGGCTTAAAAGAGAAGTGCGTAAAGGCGTCCCCGTTAAACTTCCTGAAGACACCCGCATGCAGCTCGATCTGATGTGTACAGTGGTAGAGTGTGTTTGTCGATGGCTGGTCTAAGGAGTCACTTGAGAGCGCACCGACGGAGGTTGGCATTTGACTATAAAGCCGTAGACGTTCAGTAACTTAAATGTGATATTTGTGGTAAGATATGCGGGCCCAAAAGCGGTTTCATGTGACATTTCAAATTGCATGATAATGTACCAACCGCTGTTGTGCCTCTTAACGGCCCTCTTTGTGCCACAGTATGTAGGTCCCTTGCTGGGCTAAGGAGCCACATTCGTTTAGCACATCAGTAGATATTCTCCAAAAAGTTTTGTAGTAATGACCGTATTCGGACACGAGTTGGCAACCACTATCTATCTATCTATCTATCTATCTATCTATCTATCTATCTATGCCAATCTCGTCTTTGTGTATGTATCTATCTATGTCACTCTCGTCATTATCTATCTATCTATCTATCTATCTATCTATCTATCTATCTATCTATCTATCTATCTATCTATGCCAATCTCGTCTTTGTGTATGTATCTATCTATGTCACTCTCGTCATTATCTATCTATCTATCTATCTATCTATCTATCTATCTATCTTTCACAGCCTGTTCATAATTTAGCAGGCCACAGCTATCGTACTCGCTCTACTTGTCTTACTGTTTCTTCTTGTATCTGTTAGTCTGTGTGTGTTTGTGCGTTGTGTGAAGAGAGGGTGAAAAAAGAAAGGGTGAAAGAAAGCGAGAGAAAAATAAACAAAAAGAGAGAGAAGGAAAGAAAAAAGAAAAAGACAGATAAAGGTAAACAGAAAAACGAGAGAGAGAGAGAGAAAGAGAGAGAAAGAGAGAGAGAGAAAGAGAAAGAAAAAGAGAAAAAAGAGAAGCAGAGAAAGAAAAATCAATAAGAGAAAGAGGGAGGGCGAGATAAAAATAAACTAAAAGAAAGAGAGAGAGAATAATAACAAAGAAAGGACGAGAGAAGAAAAATTAAAGAAAGAAAGAGGGAGAGAAGAAATAAACAAAAAGAAGGAGAGAGAGAGAGTGAAAAAAGAAAAGTTAAAAAAATGTGAGAGAAGAAATAAACAAAAAGAGAGATAGAGAAAGAAAAAAAGAAAGCGGGAAAAACAAAAACAAAAAACAAATGAGAGTGAGAGAGAGAGAGAGAGAGAGAGAGAGGGGGAAGAGATAGAGAGAAAAATAAATAAACAGAAAGAGAGAGAAAAACAGAGACAGTGAAAGAGAGAGGGAAAAATAAACTAAAAGAAAGAGAGCGAGTAAAAAAAAAAGAAAGCGAGGGAAAGAAAAATTAAAAGAACGAGAGAAAAAAGACAAAATAAATAAAGAGGTAGATAGATAGATAGATAGATAGATAGATAGAGAGAGAGAGAGAGAGAGAGAGAGAGAGAGAGGGAAAGAGAGAGAGAACCAACCATTCAGATTTGCGACTAATCGTATTTGCTACAGTTTATAATATTTTACAAGGAGTTTTGGTCTATTTCTAGGTTATACATCGAGTTTGAAGGTAGGAAAAATATCTGATCTTTTGATACGAAAAGTCTTGACATAATGTGAATGTGGGATGAGTAAAAACTGTAGAAAGTGTTTAGAAGCACCAGACATGAACATGTTTACATAAAGTGCATGGATATTCAAACCCTAGCACCATGCTGAGCCTGCTGGGTCGCCTCTACCCCAAGAAGAAATCAGATTACAAAGGCTGGACTGAGAGTCGCTTTGCGTTAGAAAGATTTACTGACAGATATATGTGACATATTCCTTCTTATTTTTAGAAGAAAACGATGTTGTCCTCTTGGTTTAGACTATAGATACAATATTGTCTAAGATTTGGTCAAATTAGAGATTTTAAAAAAAATCTGTGTGTCGTTCGGTCGACATCATAAATTATTGGTACTTGAAAACAAATCCCGTTTTCCAGTTGTCGAAGAAAAATCTTTAAGGATTTCTCTTCCATGTTGGTTTACATCTCATGACACTGTCTCTCTCTCTCTCTCTCTCTTTTTCTCTTTAATACGTGATTTGATGACGGAATCTCTTCAGAGTAATGAGGGCACCACTTGTCCCACTCATTCAACTATTAAACAAATTATCTGAAGGCCAAAGAGAAGAAAACCAAAAAAATATTTGAGTATATGATAAAAGTATTTTCACTTTTAATAGATTTTTACTCCAAAGCTATTTCAGGTGTTTTTATTTATTTATTTATCTATCTATTTATTTATTTTTTTACAGTAAGGTTCACCCTGTACAATGAGTGTACAAGATGGCTGGGCTCCGTCAGTGTATCTTGACCAACTGTTTGTGGTAAACAAAAAATACTTTTGATCCGTAATAATAATAATAATAATAATAATAATAATGATTATAATAATTTAGTAAAGCAATAATAATAATAATAATAATAATAATTTAGTTAATGTTAAAATGTCGCTAATCAAAATCAAACACCGAAGCAACCAACATGAAATAATTCTTTCATGACATTAATGCATATAATATCCTAAAATTTCTTAAAGAGATCAAATTATATTCCAAAATATAACTTCAACAAAACTACAACATAAAATAAACTCATAACCGCCTCTAGTAATTATATCCATACAAACATGTATATGCACAAAAGCTGAGTATTGTCTACCATGTATTCAATTGTGAAAGCAGAATAACGTATATCATATTTATATTACTTGAAAGCCCTCCAAGAAAAGTAAATTTTGGCATTAAATGACCGTTAAACAAAAACAAACCAACCGAAAACTAAATATTTTGTACGCAGTTTTATTTTATTATTTTGGGGGAGATAATCAGGGTTTTAGCAAAACAAGTATTACTAATTAACCCATAGCTGGGGGAGAGTAAAGATGGATTCATAACTCTCCCAAAGGTACTTGCGGTAGTGGGGGAGTCAGCAAAAGTGCGTTCTTGTGTATTCATTATTAATAGGCTTCTGAAAGAGAGTGAAAATAAAATTATAAAAAATATAACAATTTCTTTTTTTATGTACCGTGTCATTTCAGGACGTAGGCGATCATGGCTCTCTACTTCTTCCTATCCATTGTTGCTTTCTTAAAGTTTCGTGCCTCTGCCATCTCCCCCAGACCACATTCTGTCATCCACTTGCTTAAGCATGCCAGGTGTGTCACGCGTTGCTTTCCCTTGTCTCTTTTTACCTCTATTCGACCTGTGAGTATCAGATTCTCCAAGCCCTCCTTTCTTATTACGTGTCCAAGAAACTTCAGCTGCCTCTTCCTGATGTTAGGTATAAGCATCCTCCTTGTCTGTATCCTTTCCAAAACCTCATCGTTGCTCACACGATCGGTCCATGATATCCTTAGTATTCTTCTGTAGAATCACATCTCCGCTGCCTCGAGACTCTTCTTCATCTTTGAGGAGACCGTTCAACATTCCCTGTCGTATAGGTCGACAAATGTTACGTAGCAGCTTAGTACTCTTTTCTTTGTTACCAAAGAAATCATCCTGTCTCGCAATACTCTGACCAGCTCAGTACTCTTTTCTTTGTTACCAAAGAAATCATCCTGTCTCGCAATACTCTGACCAGCTCAGTACTCTTTTCTTTGTCGCCAAAGAAATCATCCTCTCTTGCAATACTCTGACCAGCTCAGTACTCTTTTCTTTGTCGCCAAAGAAATCCTCCTCTCTTGCAATACTCTGACCAGCTCAGTACTCTTTTCTTTGTCGCCAAAGAAATCCTCCCCTCTTGCAATACTCTGACCAGCTCAGTACTCTTTTCTTTGTCGCCAAAGAAATCCTCCCCTCTTTACTCTGACCAGCTCAGTTCTTTTCTTTGTCACCAAAGAAATCCTCCTCTCTGCAATACTCTGACCAGCTCAGTACTCTTTTCTTTGTCGCCAAAGAATTCCTCCTCTCTTGCAATACTCTGACCAGCTCCGTACTCTTTTCTTTGTCACCAAAGAATTCCTCCTCTCTTGCAATACTCTGACCAGCTCAGTACTCTTTTCTTTGTCACCAAAGAATTCCTCCTCTCTTGCAATACTCTGACCAGCTCAGTACTCTTTTCTTTGTCGCCAAAGAAATCCTCCTCTCTCGCAATACTCTGACCAGCTCTGTTCAGCATCTGGCATGCATCCTTGGCCATCCCAATCCGTCTTCGGATCTCAGCGTAGCACCTACCGTCCTCCGGCAAAACACTTTCTAGATATTTAAGCTTTCACATATGCTTGATTTTAGTGTCCTCGATCTGAAAATCGCATTGCACATTCACTGAATTCATTTTGTAGCCGTATGTAGATGTTTTTTTATTCCAGTCTATATTCTGGATTATTCTCATACTCCCCAAATATATCAAACTCACCCTAGCAGTTCCAATATTTATTTATGAAGTATTCTGTGAAATGATTTTGCATAATCTATGAATCATAGGTGCACATCCTTTTGTATTTGTGATGCACTTTCTCATTACATATGCCAAAAACTTACCTCTTCCTGATGTTAAGTATAAGACTCCTCCTTGTTTGTATCCTTTCCAGGGCCTCATCGTTGCTCATAGACTCGGTCCATGATATTCTCAACATCCTTCTGTAGAACCCCCATCACAGTCGCCTCGAGTCTATTCTTCATCGTAAAGGAGGAGAGATGTCACATAACAGCCCTCAGTACTCTTTTCTTTGTTACCAAAGTGATCCTCTTGTATTGCAATATCCCGCCCACCTTTTGGAGGGCGTCTTTGGCTATCCAAATATGTCTACGCATCTCAGTATCGTATTGCCGTCCTCTTTCAAAATACTTCCCAGATATTTAAATTTCCTCACCTGCTCGAATTTAGTGTCCCCGTCCTTGTAAGACACATTTTGAGCTCATTTTTTTACTGTTGACAATGCATTCTGTCTATTTATAGTTTATGCTTCTCGCTTTCCTTCGCTACCTTCTCTAGGAGGTTTTGTAATTTCTTTTCCGTGTCTGCTATCAGTACTGTTTGTATATTCACTGAATTTATTTTTTAACCGTATGTAGATTTTTTTTTTTGCAGTCTATATTCTGGATTATTTTCATACTCCCGAAATATATAAAACTTACCTAGCAGTTCCAGTATTTATTTGTGATGTATTCTGTGAAATACTTTTGCATAATCTATGAATCATAGCTGCGCATCCTTGAACTTCTGTTTGATTTTAGTGTCCCTGGCCTGCAAATTGCATTTCAGGCTCATTCTTTTACTGATGACCGTGTATTCTGCCTTCTTGTTGTTTAAATATGACAATTATAAAGTTATAAAGAAAATTAGAAATTTATACACTTCTAAAATTCAATATAATGAACAGAAAGACAAATTTTTTTTTTTGAAAATTGTCCGATTTCACTGATAAAGAGAGTTTATTCTAGGACAGCCATTATTTGAGGATAGGGTTTTCGATCGTATTCAGACTTGGAATACACCTGGACACATCATGATTGATGTTTTCAGGAATCATTACACCCTTGTGTAAATTGAGTTCATGCCTGTCACCTACACCCTGGTGCAAATTAATTGAAATAAAACGAATAATTCCGTTATTATTTACTTATTTTCGTATTTTTCCAATGAAACATGACCCAGTGCACATGTTAGTACTTCGTATGTCCATTCCACGAAGTTGTTCCTTGTATATTAACCACAGATTCTCGATTGGATTTAAATCAGGAGAGTTTCCTGGCCAGTCTATAGTCCTTTGATTTTCTTACTGGTAAGGCTTGCCAGTGTGTTCGTGTAGCATTACAAATTTTCGTTCGCATACCTGGAGTAACGTCCATCGCAGACAATAGCCGTGGAAAACTAATCGACAGTCGAGACAATAGTGTCTGGGCGGGATAAAAATCTGATGTAATCACGGATGACGCAATATTTTTCAAGCCCCCCCCCAAAAAAAAAAACACGACTGGAATTCGAGAACACTTCTCTTATTTATCAATCCGTATCGTTATCCATTACCTCACCCACACATCTAAGCGTACAGCAACTGGTATTCCCACGCGGTCGCCCATCTAGCTACTGAACAGACACGACGTTGTTACTTAACTTCTGTGATCGTACGAGAACTGGATGTTTCAATTAGATCTGATCGTCGTAGGCCTGCTCACATTAGTGTGCGGGTTTCATATTAGATACTGTAGTGATCTTAAACATAGTAGCAGTAGCAACCCTAAAATAAATATATAAATATCAGCAGCAGTTCTCGAAAAAAAACAAACCCAAAACTCATGAACCCTAAAGTAAGTCTCTCTCTCTCTTCGCAGTTTTTCCTCTTTCGAACTGGTGTCATGAACTTTTCGCGCCGAAGCTAAAAGGTCTGTGAAAGTTTCAAACATAAAACACATAAAGTTTCACTCAAACATATTAATGAACATTTCGTTGTGTATACAATTTACTTCTAACAAAAGAAATTCTTGTTTTAAACTTTCCTTTTGTTAATTTGTCTAATAAATGTTATCTTACATTGCAAATCAATTGGTTTGTTATTTTATGCAGTGACTATTTTATAGTATATTTCATATACTATAAAATATTCCCGTAAGAAACCTTACGCATTTAATTACTGAAGTAGCTAATCACCAAAATACTATTTATGTGTGTAATGCAGATATTACTTAGGCAAAGAACGCACTGACTGTAAACCTATCTTGGAAGGAAGGCAGGAAGTACTGTATAAGTATTCAAAATGTACGCTTGCTACACATCGCGCCACCTGCTGTCGCTCAGCGGTGTAATTTGAGGGTGACGAGAATTTCAAGTGTCTCCAAATGTTGTTTCGCAATTTTGATCAAAACTTAATCAGAAGAAAAAGAAGGTTGGATTACAAGATTTAGATCTGAAAAAAAAAATGGATTGATAGAGACGTAAATTTAGTCAAAAGTTGTTCGGATTAGATGAAGGGATTGATAGAAACTGAAATAAATGCAAATTAGCAAAAAGGTTTTGATCAAATGTTGGTTAGAATGAAAGACGGTCGGATTACAAGAAACACAAATAATTAGTAAGTCTAAATGAATCGTTTTGAGCAAATTTTGGTGCAATTAAAAGGAAGTCATAGTGAAGGATTTCCCTCGAAATTTAATATAAGTTAATCTCTTAGTTCTTCCTCTATTTCCTGTTGATATCAAGTTTTTTTTATATATCTTTACCTTCTGTTCACTTGTAAATAAATCCTTATTCAGTCGTAATCCAACAAATACGTTCAGTCACGATATATCTGTCATTTCCTTTCATTTTCATCTTTCCCCTGAAAGTCTATCTATCTATCTATCTATCTATCTATCTATCTATCTATCTTATCATCTATCTATCCCAGTCTTATCATTATGTATGTATGTATGTATCTATGTATGTATGTATGTATGTATTATCATCTATCATACCAGTC
>CAHIKZ030000144.1:70000-130000 GCA_903632075.3 Acanthosepion pharaonis | reverse complement strand
CTATCTATCTATCTATCTATCTATCTATCTATCTATCTATCTATCCCAGTCTTATCATTATGTATGTATGTATGTATGTATGTATGTATGTATGTATGTATGTATCTATCTATACCAGTCTAGTCACTATCTATCTATCTATCTATCTATCTATCTATCTATCTATCTATCTATCTATCTATCCCAGTCTTATCATTATGTATGTATGTATGTATGTATGTATGTATGTATCTATCTATACCAGTCTAGTCACTATCTATCTATCTATCTATCTATCTATCTATCTATCTATCTATCTATCTATCTATCTATCCCAGTCTTATCATTATGTATGTATGTATGTATGTATGTATGTATGTATGTATGTATTCTATACCAGTCTAGTCACCATCTATCTATCTATCTATCTATCTATCTATCTATCTATCCCAGTCTTATCATTATGTATGTATGTATGTATGTATGTATGTATGTATCTATCTATACCAGTCTAGTCACTATCTATCTATCTATCTATCTATCTATCTATCTATCTATCTATCTATCTATCTATCCCAGTCTTATCATTATGTATGTATGTATGTATGTATGTATGTATGTATGTATCTATCTATACCAGTCTAGTCACTATCTATCTATCTATCTATCTATCTATCTATCTATCTATCTATCTATCTATCCCAGTCTTATCATTATGTATGTGTATGTATGTATGTATGTATGTATGTATCTATCTATCTATACCAGTCTAGTCACTATCTATCTATCTATCCATCTATCTATCTATCTATCTATCTATCTATCCATCTATCCCAGTCTTATCATTATGTATGTATGTATGTATGTATGTATGTATGTATCTATCTATACCAGTCTAGTCACCATCTATCTATCTATCTATCTATCTATCTATCTATCTATCTCATCTATCCCAGTCTTATCATTATGTATGTATGTATGTATGTATGTATGTATGTATGTATGTATGTATCTATACCAGTCTAGTCACCATCTCATCTATCTATCTATCTATCTATCTATCTATCTATCTATCTATCTATCTATCCCAGTCTTATCATTATGTATGTATGTATGTATGTATGTATGTATGTATCTATCTATACCAGTCTAGTCTCTATCTATCTATCTATCTATCTATCTATCTATCTATCTATCCCAGTCTTATCATTATGTATGTATGTATGTATGTATGTATGTATGTATGTATGTATGTATGTATCTATCTATACCAGTCTAGTCACTATTCATCTATCTATCTATCTATCTATCTATCCATCTATCTATCTATCTATCTATCCCAGTCTTATCATTATGTATGTATGTATGTATGTATGTATGTATGTATGTATGTATGTATCTATTCTACCAGTCTAGTCACCATTCATCATATCTATCTATCTATCTATCTATCTATCTATCTATCTATCTATCTATCTATCCCAGTCTTATCATTATGTATGTATGTATGTATGTATGTATGTATGTATGTATCTATCTATACCACCAGTCTAGTCACTATCTATCTATCATCTATCTATCTATCTATCTATCTATCTATCTATCTATCTATCCCAGTCTTATCATTATGTATGTATGTATGTATGTATGTATGTATGTATGTATCTATCTATACCAGTCTAGTCACTATCTATCTATCTATCTATCTATCTATCTATCTATCTATCTATCTATCTATCTATCTATCCCAGTCTTATCATTATGTATGTATGTATGTATGTATGTATGTATGTATCTATCTTCATACCAGTCTAGTCACTATCTATCTATCTATCTATCTATCTATCTATCTATCTATCTATGGCTCAGACAGTCACAGCGATTTATGAAAGCAATTTTTGAAAGAACTGCTGAAAAAAAAAAATGACATTAACGGTAGTTGTAAAGGGACCCCCAAGGCAATATTAAGAAGTTGATGGCTATTTAAACGGTAAAACTGAGTCAATTTCTTTTCCCCAGGACAACATCTGTTAGGCAAATGGGCGTAAGAAAAGATCCATCCCAGAATGTGAATAACATCTGTTTGGAGAAAAGAAGGAAATTGAACTAGTAAAAGAAATATACATCTTTTTACAGACAATAAGTATTTTATTGGCTAAATCGAACAAATAAAAGAGAGAACGTTCGAATGAGAAACAGGAGAGAGGATAAATAGGGCATAGTTATATATATATATATATATATATATATATATATGTTATGTATCTGTGTTCGAAATGTTGGCGAAGCTGCTGCGTCAGCGTGTTCGGGCGGACGGAAAGTGTGAAACACATTGGTAAAATGATAAAGATCTTGGAACTTTCTGAGAACTCTGCACAAGTCAAGTGTCACTGAGCATTTCTTCGACATGATAGCGACACCAGATGATTTGGGTTTCAGAAGCGACACGTGAGGAGGATTTTTTTTTTCTTCAGTGCTCTCACGTCGCAAGAGAATGTGACACTAGGTCAGTTGAAAGCGGTTTTAACGGCAATACCGTGGAAAAATTGCTCAAACCCCTTTCGGTACATCCTCTTTTGGAGACGCTACAGCCGCCAATGACCCCAGCCATTGCCCGAAGGAGTGTTAATGCCTGGGGGATGCCGTCCGCCACCTCGGCTTGAACTTAATATCAATTTCAACTTCCCCCGATAGAAGTGAACTTGTATACAAGGAAAGTATATACAACACACAAAGACAAAACATTCGTTATAAATTTACAAAAAATAAAATGAAAAAAATATGAAAAAATAAAAACATTAAAGAAATAAACGAAAAATCCGAATACTTTTGCAGGGTTATATATATATATATATATATATATATATATATATATATATATATATATATATATATATATATATATATATATATCAAACAAAATAAAGCATAAATATATCAGTCACTTATGTGACATGCGTGATACAGGCTTAGGCAAACATGAATCTTTTGATACATAACTGACGAGGTAGACTTTTCCCGCAGTAGGTTGCCATTTCTTTATGCGGTAGACCAGTTGCCATATGTCTTGCTATTTATCCATAGCTGGGGGAAGAAGAAGAGGATTTACATCTTTCCAATAGTATTAGGACGTGAGTTAATGTAATGGATTCGACTGGATTTCGAACTCGGCCTTCCGATTCCTCAATCCGTGCCGCTAACCATTAATCCACAGCATCTCCTCTTTTGAAAAAATATCATCATTTTGTCTGAAAGCGTGAAATCTAATGTCACAAGCAACTCTTCATGCAATCACGCATATATATATATATATATATATAATTTTGCACCACCAAAAATATCTTTAAATATGTATATATATTCTCAGATTGTGTGTATATATATATATATATATATATATATATATATATATATATATATATATATATGGTACAAAATTTTATCACTGCCATGGAAAGACAAAAATTAGTTTTATTATTACCAATAAAAAGTAAAATGAAAAAACAGGCTAGCTAACCGGTTTCGTACCAACCGGCTAGCTAGCACGTTTTTTCATTTTTACTTTTATTATCATTTTATTATCCTTTACAGATATAATTTCTCTGAACTTTTTACACACACACACAAACACACACACACACACATATATATATATAATATAAAAGGCTCAAACACTAATATTTCATGGTTATAGTTTAATTAAAAAAGAATTGAATTTGTAGGTTTGATGAATTGGATCTTGATTACGATTCCAATGTAATAAATTATAACCATGGAATATTAGCGTTTGAGCCTTTTATATTATATTCTTGCTATGTCCAGGACATTGAGTTCTATCTGGATTCTATCCTCTTGAAATATATATATATATATATATATATATATATATATATATATATATAGTGACCACTAATATTATCTATCTATCTATCTATCTATCTATCTATCTATCTATCTATCTATCTATCTATGCTCGCAGTTTTGTATCTTAACGTAAACAAAGCAATTTATAATAAAAAGGGATGGATTTTTCATTTTTTAATCCAACAGTTTTTTATTGCTTAAACTAGTTGATACTCGTATTTGAGTAGACGTTCTATTTATTTATTAATCAGTATAATTATTTATTTTCGCCTACAGGCCTGAATATATATATAATATATATATATATATATAAAATGAATAACAATAATAATAAGATCCAAACAATTTACCTCATACAGATGATCATTTCGTCCATGGTGAAGTAGTTTTTCCTTGGACTTATCATTGCAGTTACATTTACTAAAATGAATAAAATCTCACATTTCTTCACAGGAAATTTGAAAGGCAAAGGAAGGAAAGAAGGAAAGAATAAAAGGAGATGGAGTAAGAATTGGACTATAATAGAGGTGGGTAGTTATATAGAGAGCGAAGAACCGAAGGTGGTTGTGGTGGAGTCGGATACACACACACACACACACACACACATATATATATATATATATATATATATATATATACAATTCTGGGATCAAGCGGGGAGAAATAGGTTATGTAGGTATTAGTCTGCTATTGGTAACTTCTATTAACGAATACAAGACGCAGGTCAACTTTTGGGGGAATGTTATTTTTAGGAAAAATAAAAAAAAGTAGGGCTTTATATGGCGGGAAACACGATATTTTTAAGTGCTTTGAATTTTTTTAATAAACTCGAATTTAAGTGAATAAACAAAAGTCATATCAAATATAAAAAAAAACAACATTTGAATAAAAACATACATGCGCACATGCACGGACGCACGCATACACACATATAGAGTGTGTGAGTGCATTTGTCTCAGAGTGTGTGTATACACATACACTCACTCATAGCTATATGACAAGAAATATACGTAGGTATATATAATAGCAATCAATATACATGCATATTATCAAACATACACTCACATATATATTATGGATTATGTAAACATTTACGCATATGTCGATGTAAATTCTCTTTGTATACGTAACGGTATGTAATAATAAAGCCGAATCTTTGTGGGTGCAAGCCACACCAAATGAACGTGTGATGAATTTATTCCCCATTGGTAACAATCGCTACCTTTATTGAAACGCACGAAGAGGGTTTCATTTTCATGTCTACCTTTTAATTCGAATAAACCTTCGCCTATCACCCGTGCTGCCCCAAATGGTGCCAGTCTCTGGAGAAATGCAAGAAGATATTTTCAAGACGTTCCTTCAGGAAGCGCACATGATTAAGGTCGGGTAAATTACTTGGGAAGCTGTCAAATCCATCTTTTCATAAAAAAAAAGAAAAAAGAACGTGCAGATGCGAACATGACACGTTCGATTTGTTTCTTCATCAAGGATTCAGACATTACCCCCCGCCCCCCAAGAAAGAAGCAAATGTGTATAAATGTGAACAACTCGCGTGGTGCGCACTATTCAATTCAAAACGTCAAGATGGTACGTCAACATCGCACTACAATTGTCAAAACCGTTACGTTCTAGCAAGTGTCACCTTTTTGGCAGTAAAATCTCTTTTTTTTTTATTATTATTGTTGTTGTAGACTTTCTTTTAAGAAGTTGACCAGTTCCCTTCACGGTAACTGGCTTCTCGTTTGGTTGGTTGGGCCAACAGGGGAACGGCACGTTTTTTCGCAGATGGGGCATAACAAAAATTACATGAGAGCAGAAGGACAATCCTGTGTGTGACGTCTTCGACACTGTTCCACTGCCTGCAGGACCAACCTTACTTCTGTTGTTTAAACAGCGTCAATACAGACATTTCTTCAACTGGCCCGATCACCAACCAGCTTCTCTTATAGGTGAATGGAGAAGTGGACAAACCAATCTCCCATGAGAAATTTACTTGCCCTGAATCGTAAGATCTATCTATCTATCTATCTATCTATCTATCTATCTATCTATCTATCTATCTATCTATCTCAATGTGTTCCAATTTCTATCTATCCATCTCAGTTTTTCTCTACATTAATTAAATACACGTTATTTAAACACAAATGAAACAATTAATGTCGTCTTTCTTTTTCGACCAAACTTTTACGGCAGTTGTGAAATTATACGGAGCCGGTGTGTTAGTTCGATGTCCAAGATGGATATTCATCCAAGTCCCAAATACCCTTTAATTTAGCTAAATGAGGAAATTTATAAATGCCTTACCATGCCTTGCTGAATTTTGATCTCGCTTTGCGGAAATTTGAAATCACTTTACCAAAATTCGAAATCAATTTGCTGAATTTTGAACTCGCTTTGTTCTAGTTTGATTGGTTTGTTTTGCTTCGTTTTGTTTAACGGCATATCAACCTCAATGGGTTATTTAATGACAATTTTTTTTAGGATAGATTCGTATGAATAGAATATGTATTCTGTGGTTTAGATTGGTTTATTTTATTTTGTTTAACGGCATATCAACCTCAATGGGTTATTTAATGCCGACAATTTTTTTCCTGGTAATATTTTTTGTCAAAAATCTATTTCTGGTAATATTTTTTTCCTCAAAAACGTATTGCTGGTAAAATTTTTTTTTCAAAAACATATTGCTGGTAATAGTTTTTTTCCTTCAAAAATTTACTTCTGGTAATAATTTTTTACAAAGTATTTCTAGTATTAAAGCCTATATTTTACACTTTTATACTGATTTTTACCTCAGTTTCGGGGTTAACTATTTGCCCATAGCTTTACCACCCCGGGTCAGGGTGGACCTGGGAACACCAGCAATTAAGAGGTGGTTCCACACTCCTCAAAACCTCCTGATCAGAGGCCTTGCTGTTGGACGTAGTTTATCGTCTTACCCAGGACGTGGATGTAGTTTATTGTCATACCCAGGACGCGTTGTAGTTTAGGTTCACTTTGCTGAATTTTGAACTCATTTTGCCGAAATTTGAACTCATTTTGCCGAAGTTTGAATTTACTTTGCTGAATTTTGAAATAACTTCGCTGACTTTTTAACACACTTTGCCGGAATTTGAACTCACTTTACCAAATTTCTAAATCACTTTACCAAATTTTGAACCCACTTTGCCGAATTTTGTTCTCACTTTGCCGAATGTTGAATTCACTTTGCTGAATTTCATTCCGTGTGCCATTGACCTTTAAGCCGCTTTGCCTGCCAAAAGAAATGTGTAAAAATATCGAAAGGTTCTCCAGAAGTATGAACATGAAGTTTCTTCACCCGTGCCGCCATTTTGAAATGTCATAATGTTGTTCACTTGGTGCCGTTTTATCTGATTTACGAGAGACAGTCGCAGATATCGGCACTTTGCAAAAATCTGTAGAACTCTACTTCGTTAGGAAGGCGGGGAATTATTCAGATTCCTTGTTTATTTCATCTTTTTAAAATAAAACTACATCCGGAATTATTTTTAAACAGGGTCCTTGAGGAGGCAAATTAAACTCTACTGGGATCGAATGAATAAGATTTAAATCGAAAAGGAAATTAAAGAGAAAAAAAGAAGGAAAGAGAAAAAAGAAAGAGAAAAAAGAAGGAAAGAGAAAAAAAAGAAGGAAAGAGAAAAAAAGAAAGAAAGAAAGAGAAAAAAAGAAAGAAAGAAAGAGAAAAAATAGTAAGAGAGGAAATGGTGAAAGTAAAAAGAAAAAAGAAAAGAGGAGAACGTAAAAGAAAAAATGGAACTACAGATTAAAGAAAAAGTAAAAACGAAAGAGAAGAGAGAAAAAAGAAAAAGAAAAAAGAAAGAAAAGAGAAAGAAAAGAGGAAGAGAAAAAGAAAAAAGGAGAGGAAAAGAAAATTAAAAGCAAAATAATAGAAAAAGAAGAAAAAGAAGCAAATGAACAAGGAAGAAAAAAGGAAAATAGAAAGAGGAAAAGAAAGACAAGAAAAGACAAAAATAAAAATAAAACAGAAACAGAGAAATAAAAAAAGCAGAAGAAAAAACTGAAAGAGAAGAAAAAATAAAAAGAGAATTAAAAAAGGAAAAAAAGAAAAACGAAAGATATAAGGAAAAAAGAGAAAAGAAAGAAATCGGAGAAAATAAAATAAATAAAAACAAAGAAAAAATAAAATAGTGTAACCCGGATATAAGAGACCCGGATATAAGAGAAACCCGGATATAAGAGAGATTTTATCTGGTCCCAAATTAGAGCCTGTGTTAATGTATATAAATAGACCAAACCCGGATATAAGAAAAACCCAGATATAAGAGACTTCTTCTCCGGTTCCGACAACTCTCTTATATCCGGGTTACACTGTAAATTGAAATAAAACGAAATGGAAGAAAAACGAAAAGTCGAAACAAAAAAGACAAGCGCAAAAGAAGAAAAGACAAAGAAAAATGAAAGAAAAAAAAAAGAATAGACAAAGAAAATTGAACGAAAAGGGAAATAGAGAAAGAAAAAAAATGAAACAGCAAAGAAAAAGTTGAAAAAATAGCAAATGAAATTAAAAAGAAAAAGAAATACAAAAGAAAAGTAAGAAGAAGGAAAAAATAAGAAAAAAACGCGAAAAATTAAAGGAAAAAATAAAAGAAAGAAAAAAAAGAAAAGAATAAGCAGAAAAAAATGAAAATGAATGAAAAAGCAAAGAAAAAGAAATAAACAGAAAGAAGTAGCAAAAAAAAAAAAAAAGGAAAAGATGAAAGAAAAAAGATGAAAAAGTTAAGTTTTTCTACTCAAAAAAATGTATGCGACAGATTGTACAAATACAGTGTAACCCGGATGTAAGAGTTGTCGTGACCGGAGAAGTCCGTTATATCCGGATTTCTCTTATATCCGGGTTTGGTCTATTTTGTTTAAGTAAGTATGGGAACACTTTGGGACCAGAGAAAATTTCTCTTATATCCGGGTTTCTCTTATATCCGGGTCTCTTATATCCGGGTTACACTGTATAAATATATGAACATAACTGATTTTGAAAATCAACATTTGAAACATTTAGGGTCAAAAACAAGGGCGAGAATCACCAGGATCACCAGTCAGTCACGTGACCTAGTCGCTCCTAATTTACAACTGACCTGAGTGCAGCTGATTCTTCAATAGGGATTTTTGGTAGAACGGCTATGATCGGCCTTTGTTTGGATAATTCAATTTTAAGCGGTCAGTCCATCTCATTTTTCCAAAAGTAAACACCAAATGAATGAACCCGACTGGGATATGGCGGAGGGTTTATTTTCATTTCTGTCTTTTTTTTAGAAAGACTGGGGGAGCGGAATGAAGTAAGTCTTTAAAATAAAACTCTAATCCCAGTATATGATTCTTCGGACCCGAAATCACGTTTGACCGGCCGGGTCATCATCTGATGAAAGCTTCGTTGGCGGTACAGCTGTTGTTTTGACAGCAGCAGGTTTTATGAAATTATATCTGTGTTAAACTTCCGTGAACATTCGGATGACACGAGGGAAGGCAGTTGACAGTAGGGAATGACCCCCACGTGGAATGATAAGGGTCTTTAACCTGATTAGCAATGTGCATGCTCAGAAGTTTGTGACGTCCACTGCTGTAGCGGGGTTAAGGAGCAAAATTTCAAAAGAAAAAAAATAGTGATAAATAAATAAAAATATCACCCTCATCGCTCGCACAGTATTCCAGGAATTCTATATCGTGATTATCTGTCCGTCACGTAGTCTGCCTATGTAATGTATATGTAGGCAGGGCCTGTGCAAGGGTCTCCTTCCCCCCTCTGCGAATCTATACGAGCCCAATCATTCTACTGCATCTCAATTTTCATAAGGTAGGATTCATATACAAGACACATTTTATTGTAACCTAATTATGTACAATAATGCATTATATGCAATATAGGTGAACAATTCAACTAGAAAAATTGAAAATAAGTACAGTATTTGTCTATATTTCTGAGATGAGGTATTATGTACACTATTTACATTATTCGGACTATTGTTCTCATCTTTGTTGTCATATTTTTCACAACGTTTCGGCCCTTATACTCCCCGGCCTTCTTCAGGTGGTTGAAATGCCGAGCTGAACCCTTTATTTCGCTCGCTGGGGTAGACTGTTCTAGTTCCACGTGCCATGTCTAATGGATCTCAGTTATCAGTTATCTCCTGTTAATTCACCTCTCCAAGTTCTCCACTTAAGTTAAGGCAGTGGAGAACTTGGAGAGGTGAATTAACAGGAGATAACAGGACAGCCCGGGGTTCCCAATCACGCTTACTAAAGCCCACCCCCTCCGATGGAAGACTTCGGGGACAATACATGTAAATACCTCCAAAAATTCGCTAAAAATGAGCATACACGTTGAAAAATTACCCAAAGTTAATAAAAAAAGTTTTATCATCAAAATCTTTGTTATATGTTATATTTTTCATACCCCTCTGCGTAGTAGTAGTCGTAATACAGTTCTCCGTGTCCTGAATAGCAACCGGTTTTTCTGGGTATTCCTGTCCCCCATGTTCGCCAGTTGTTCCCTATTTACACTTGTCTATCTAATTTACATAAGATACTACATTATTATTAAGAGGAAAGACCAAAGGATTTTTTTTATTATTAAATTATATATTTTAATCCTTTTTAGAACCTTCAAAGGACATCGCCATTTTTAAAAGCACTTAGACTTCGTTCAGAATTTAAAAAAAAAAATTTTCTGAGGATAAAAAAATGTTATTGCAGCAAAAAGAGACATTAAAGAACATACTAGAAAGAGCGATAACTGAACTGAAGAAGCCTAAAACCTCATTTAACAAAAAGACTATAAATTTCAGCCGACATTAAACTCTAACTATTCGGTCAATGTCATTTATGTGCCATGCGTGATACATCCAAGGCATCTGGCCTATCGTAGCCTGTCCTGCTATTTAACCATAGCTGGGGGGCAAGAGAAGAAGAGGATTCATACCTTTCCCAAGGGTATTAGTACGTAAGTGAATGTAATGGATTCGACTGAGCTCTCCTATTCCTCAATCCGTGCTTAGGTAAACGTATTTTTATTGCACATTTGATTGTTTAAATCATTCATAATGTAATATACTAAATCCTCATATAACTACACCAACAACAACGATGGGAGAATTTCTTCAACACAAGAACGACAAACTAATTTCTATGGTCTATATTTAACTGGCTTCTGAAATATTGACTACTATAAAGTTACGTGCCATGCGTGATACACGCTTAGACGATCATGTATCTTTCAATACATGACTGACGAGGCAGATTTTTCCCGCAGTAGATTGCCATTTCTTCCAGCTGCCATCCAAAGCTATAGAACCCGGTCTGTCCTGCTATTTACCCATAGCTGAAAGGAGAAGAAGAGGATTCATACCTTTCCCAGGGGTATTAGCCCGTAAGTGAATGTAATGGATTCGACTGGAATTCGAACTCAGCTCTCCGATTCTTCAATCCGAGCCACAATCCATTACTCCACCGCGTCTTCTCGTGAATGTCAATGAATAACGGATATTTACTGGTTGGAAACGGTTAATTTAACTTTACCTTCACTATCAATTCTATCATTGTCATTACCAAACTGTTATACTGACATAAATAATTTACAGTGTATAAATATAGATGTTACTATTACTATTAACGTTTACATTTGTTCGGTATCTTTCGCTTTGTAGACGGCAAGATGATTTCAAATTTGAATCCTTTGTCCTTTCACAATACCACATTCTTTAGAAAATATATTCACCAAAAATAATTCGCGAAATACATGTGTTTGATCATCAGTGATGTTTTTAGTCGAGGTTCATTAGCGGTCTCGAGTCTTTCAACATCTTCCCCCACCTCTCTACGGTGACCCTGTCGATATTGTTCAGGTATCGACTTTTGCTCCATCCGTCAGCAAAAATGTTTGCTGATACAGTCATAACAAATGACTTCAAAGGGCCTGCTTACATTTTTTCCTGTTAGCCAGGGTTTGTTGTCAGACAGAAATTAAAATTAACCGTCACGACATAGAAGTTCATTTTAATTTCATTCAAATTGTGTTTGTATGTACGTTTACATGTGAGCCTGTATATTTTAATTCAATAATAGACCTGAGAAATATTTATACAAAAATTAAAACAAAAACATTTTTGTAAATAGTTCTATTTATTCATGGCCGGACATTTGGCCGAGAGACATTTGGCCGAGCGGATATTTGGCCGAGCGGATATTTCACCGAAAAAGTACAATTAAAAATAGTAACAAGCAATACTTTTAAGTATTTTAATTATCAGTATTATAAGGTAAAATAGGACTAATAATTACCACTGAATTTCAAGTGATTAAATTACTAAATCTAAATTTAAATTTAAAAGTGCTCTTATTTTAATATTTGTTTATCGAAATTAGTATTTTTAAAAATATTTGAGTGTATTTGGGTAAAAAGTAGCACCTAATTATTTAATTTTGTATTTAACACTAAGATAAAAGCTAGTTCATACTTTTAAGATAATGATCATTAAAAGCAAAATTGAAAAATTTTCGCTGTATTAAAATGTGCTTCTTCTCAAAATACTTATCATCTTACAGTAACATTTGAAGTAAAATATAATATATACAGAATAGATTTTTAAAAAAGTCTGTCAAAAGAACGAAGAAATATAAATTAATACAGTAAATAAATATAAATATATGTAGCATATTACGATAAAGAGTGTGACATACATGTAAGTAAGCCACTAGATTTTCGGCTAAATGTCCGTTCGGTTAAATGTCCGTCCGCCAAATGCCCGTTCGGTTAAATGTCCGTCGGCCAAATATCCGTTCGGTTAAATGTCCGTCCGCCAAATGTCCGTTCGGTTAAATGTCCGTCGGCCAAATGCCCGTCGGCCAAATTTTCGTTCGGTTAAATATCTGTCGGTCAAATGTCTGTTCGGTTAAATGTCCAAGTACCCTGTTTGTCACCGAATAATTTTCGAAATGTTCAATAAAATATTATAACGATCTAATTATCTTAGGGTTTCAAACAAGTTATTTCCTTTCTTTCTTGATTTTATGTTTCAGAACAGGGTAGGTGTTGTCCAGACAGTGTGAGAGGAGAATGTATTAATTGAATGTCTTATTTCAGACTCAGTCAATTTGTATGCGTATGTATGTGCGCGTGAATCTGCTTGTGCGTACATTAAATAACACAAATACATGTAAGGCACTCACACACAACACAGACATACACATAGATACATAAAAAAAAGCTATACCTGAGGTTTAAAAGTAATTTAAAAAAATGTAAAATCTTTCTTGAAATAGAGAACACAAATTTATGTCTTTTAAAATTAATTTAATATATACCCTTGTGCAAATTAATTAAAACAAAACGAATAATTCCGTTATTATTTACTTTTTTTCCGTATTTTTCCAATGAGACATGACCCAGTGCACATATTGGTACTTCGTATCTCTATTCCACGAAGTTTTTCCTTGCAGATTGACCACAGATTCTCGATTGGATTTAAATCAGGAGAGTTTCCGGGATAATCTATAGTACTTTGATTTGCTCACTGGTAAGGCTTGCCAGTGTGCTCGTGCAGCGTTACAATTTTCCTACGCGTCATTGAATTAACTTCCATTGGAGATAATGGCCGTTAGACAACTAATCGACAGTCGAGACAATAGTGTCTAGATGTGATGAAAATCTGATGCAATCATGGATGACGCAATATTTTTCAATGCCAAGCAAATTTCATCATACACCCCGAAAATAGATTCCTATTACTACACACCACTGCAAATGACCTAGTCTGAGGAAAAATAGAAATCGATTACACCCTGCCACTCCAGAGGGCCTAAAACTGACCATATGGGGAGAGACAAAAAAGTTTATACTTATAAATTAGTAACATCATTAAAATTTGATTAAATACACAGACTTAATAATTATGTCTGTGCATTCAATAAATAAATAAACAATTCTAATTTGGATTCGATTAATTTTTTAAGAGATGTTACTATCTAAAAAATTCGGTACTAACGATCAGAAGACAAGAGGTGACACGTTGGGTTTAATGTAGGGAACTCGAGCGCGTATACTCGGGCCAAGACAAAAGAAGAAAGAAAAGCTTGTGCAAATGTCCTGAAGCGACGTGGTACAAAGAAGAAGAATAAGAATAAGAAGAAGAATAAGAAGAAGAAGAAGAAGAAGAAGAAGAAGAAGAAGAAGAAGTGAAATAAGAAGAAGGAAAAGGAAAAAGAAGTTTGTATAAATGTTCAAAAGGGATACGGCACAAAGAAGAAGAAGGAGGAGGAGGCGGAGGAGGGAGAGGAGAAGGAAAAGGGAAAGAAGAAGAAGAAGCATGAGCACATGTCCGAAAGGGACACGGTTCAAAGAAGAAGAAGGAGGAGGAGGCGGAGAAGAAAGAAGAAATAAGAAAGAAGAAGAAGAAGAAGCTTGTGCAAACGTCCTGAAGTGACACGGTACAAAGAAAATGAAAAAAAAGAAGTGAAATAACAAGAAGAAAAAGAAAAAAAACGAAGAAGCTTGTAGAAATGTCCAGAAGGAACACAGCACAAAAAAGAAGAAGAAGAAGAAGAAGAAGAAGAAGAAGAAAAAGAAGAAGAAGAAGAAGATAAAGGAGGAAAAGGGAAAGACGAAGAAGAAGTAGAAGAAGAAGAACCTTGAGCACATGTCCAAAAGGGACATGGCACAAAGAAGAAGAAGAAGAAGAAGGAGGAAAAGAAGAAGAAGAAAGAAGAAAAAGAAAAAACGAAGAAGCTTGTACAAATGTCTAGAAGGAACACAGCAAAAGAAGAAGAAGATAAAGAAGGAAAAGGGAAAGATGAAGAAGAAGTAGAAGAAGAAGAAGCTTGAGCACATGTCTGAAAGGGAGATGGCACAAAGAAGAAGAAGAAGAAGAAGAAGAAGAAGAAGAAGAAGAAGAAGACTATATTTCTAAGTATCCAGCAGTAAGAACTTGTATCAAAGTCATTAAGGAATGGAAGGAATCCAGGGAAAATAGTTTTCATGCCATTCCAACGAAAATTAATGAGACCAGTGAATTTAGACTGAATTATCATCCTTTTTTTGTTATTGGTACCTATTGAAGCATATCTCCCTCCCAGGGAAAGCAAACGAAGACATGGGCCCTTTAATTAACAAGTTCTTCAGTCTCATCAGGCGAAATGAAAAGAATCCTGAATTATTCCCATGTCGAATTTTTTTTCTATTAAGTGTGTGTGTGTGTTTTTTCTTTGACTTTAACCTGGGAATATTGGTACTTTTTGCCTCTGAACTTTGCATGTTTTGTGAATTAATCCATTTTCATCTTTTATTTTTATCTTTTAATCTCTTCTCTATTTATTCTACTTTAAATAGTCTGACACAAGTTTATAAACTGCTTACAGTTGTCACTCGTCTCAATTCTGACCAGGTTCACCGTTGCTTAATTTCAGTGAATGCGGTTATCATTGGTCTCTGAACTTTGATGAGGGTGAAGATTAACGCTGTTCTGTAAATTAATTCAGTACGAAATTATTTAACTTTAGGAAAAAAAAATCCCCCGTATCTTCTTTTGTTCTAAATCTACGCACTTTGCCTCTTTTCTCTCTTTCTTTGTCTCTTTGTTTCTTTCTTTTCTCCCTCTTTATCTCTTTCTCTCTCTTTTTGATTCTCTCTCTCTTCTACTTCTTTACGTTTACTTTCTGACTAACCTCATTGTTAAAAATACTTTTCTCTTATATTCTAAGTATATTTTAATTTTGAAATGTTTTTTAATAAAGAGAATTATGTTGTGTTGACAAATTTGTCAATATGGCCGATTTTAGCGATTTAAAAAATAATTCTAATCAATTTAAATTCGGCTTGAAATACAGTAATACGTTTCGCTTATTGGATATATTGAAACTATTAGTTTGAACTTAAAACTAAAATAAAAGCTTCAAGAACGATTTTCATATTTAAAACGCATTGTAAACCTTAGGTTATCGTTTTTTTCTCAGATGCCTACTATGTTGTATTATTTTAGAAATAGTTCTATGTTTCTATTAATATAAAAATTAATTCTACTTAATTTCATAATGAAATGATTCTGATTAGAAGCAAAGCGTGTGTACCCATTATTGTAGATGGCTCCAAAGTCATCACATCCTCGTCAAATATGGCGAAGCTGAACACTTCTCGCTGTCTTCTACATTTTATATGAGCCAGACAAGGTCCAAGATAGAGTACTGTTGCCATATATGGACAGGAGCTGCCCAGTCATCTCTTTCTACTCTCGATAGAATCCAAAAGGGTCTCCACGTCCTTGTGGATGACAAATTATTTTCTACTTTATAATCCCTTTATCACAGACGAAACGTTGCAAGTCTGTTAACATCAGATAAGCTATTTCCATGGAAAGTGCTGAGACGAAGTACATCCTTTAGTTCCACCAGTTCTAACGGCTAAGATCTGCAATGCTGCGCACATTGGTGAAATGTAAGTTCCACTCGAGCAGCTTCTCACGAACCGCTGCTTTGTGGAACCGACTCCCAAGAGGATGCTTCCCCGATCACTACAATCTTAACCTCTTCAAGTAAAGGGTTAATAGTTAAAGAGAAAAAAATCAGAGAAAAAGAATATATTCCTATATTATTGATTAAAGACAATTAAAAAAGATTATTTTAAACATATATGAAACCAGTCTCTGCATTTTGTCAATTTTGGACTTTTTATTTGATTAAATTTGAGTTAACTTCTGCTTTTATCTATGAACTTATTGAGAGTTGGAATATACCTTGTTTTTTTAACTTTGTTTTTCGTTATGTTTTAAGCATACAGAATATAATTTATTTCTTAAAATCTGTTAATCTTTCATTTTACTAATTTTCTTTGAAACTAGATGTTTAAAAGATTTTTTAAAGTATCTTACGTTTTCATCTTTCAATTAAAATGGCGGACCGATGGTAAATTAACCGTAAGAAATTTTTAAAATCTCTTAAAACCTTTTTGAAATGAATAAAAATATTTTTCTGTTTTATAGATTAGCATTATCTTTCAAATAAAACTAAAATTTTACTGAAAATGATACATTTAAATTATTTTAAATGCGTTTTTAAGTATTTATTTTAATCTCAAGTTCTGTTGGTACGTATTAAAAGTAACAACAAATTATTTCGAATCTTAAATATTTATTCCACATCATAATGAAGTAGCGTTGTCGGAATCGCCTCACTTTTTCATCGATAATTTTATTCTACTATTCGCTTTGTAATGGATCTGATAAAGAAGATTACTTGTGTTGTTGTTATTATTATTATTATTATTATTATTGCTTGTGTGTTGCGTTTCCTGGTTTGTATCCTGTAGATGTGGGTCCAAACTATGATCCTTAGGCCCTATAGGAGAATTGTCATTTAATTTATAGCACTTTTCTTAGTATATAATATCTTTCGAGTAGGGCGATTTTATGGGTAACTTTTATGTTGATGTTACCTGGGACACTGCTGGCAAAATTGTCCATTCCTTTTCGAACGAAGCCTAGGGCTCTGATTACTATTGGTACAGCCCCAGTCTTCATTCCCCCCATCCTGTTCATCTCGATCTCCGGGTCCTTGTATCTGGACAATTTCTCGATAATTTTTATGGAGGTCTTTCTCTCAGATCGTACTGCTATGTCAATAAGCATACACTTCCTGAATTACTTAATATCAGGTCTGTTGGCTTTTATTTCCCTGTCAATTTAAATTGGCATGGCCCAGTGGATAGTTAAATCGATATTTTGGGTAACTCTGTCTGGTTGGTGCTCATACCATCTCTAAGTGGTTTCGATTTTGTGTTGCTTGCATATCTTCCAGTGTCATATGTCGATACCTTGTTATGTCTGTGGGTATATTTGTTTTCTTTGCCAGTTCCGGACACCCTGATATAATATGGTCGACAGTTTCCTTACTATTATTATTATTATTATTATCATTATTATTGTTGTTGTTGAATGAGAGAGTATCACGCCAGCAAACTGACGCTGGAGTAGAAATTTAGAATGTCCAGTATACGAATAATGATCCCTCGGTCTGAATAAGATATACCACGCACATACATCACAGCCAAATATGGGTGACATGTCACAGATTTTAATAAAAAAAACAGCGCATAACCTTACAAATGCGGCCCAGTCAGCAATATCTTCAAGACGAGTAACAGTTCGCTCAGATGAATGTGTTCCCAATTATTTATATATGGCTTATCCTTCCTACTTAAAAAAAAAACAACCTTCTCGACACCCAGCCACTACTTATTATTATCATTATTATTAAATCTCCTAAGCCAGTCAAGCATAGAAGTGAATACAATATGAGAAACAGTAATACGGAGTTCTAGAGAAATAATAATAACAACAACAACATTGTAATATGAGCTCTGGTAAAAAAAAGTTATTACTGAGATATTAGGTATATAAGAGCCTAAAATTCATACACTGATGTATGGCCCAGTGGCCATAGATGATCAATAGTTTCTGGATATTTATTACAGAATCTGCATTTTGGGCTAACACAATATTTTAGTATATGTGCTTGATAATTCCTAGTTAACAAGCATTGGTCCCGTGCAGCAAGGATAAAACCTTCAGTTTCAGCTTTCAACCCTGCACTACGTAGCCACTGATGGGTACGAGGCTTGTCTACGTCAGCTTGTTCGGTACGGGCAGAGTATTGGCCATGAAGCGGTTTATCTTGCCATCGCTTCTGTATCTGGTCGGTTGCATTTGTCTTTGCTGTCTTTTTTTTTTAAGTAGTTTGCAGTTTCAGCCGGTGTATTGTGCTGTACTTGCATTTCTGCGCACATTTGAAACTCCATTTTGAATTTGTTGGCGTCTTTTATTACGGAGTAAAGACGCTTACTACTTTCATGTTCCTTGACGCATACCATCATCCAGTCTTCTGTAGTTTCCAAGTATCTTTTGATGCCAATTGTTGTAGTTTTGTAGGACAGTTCTAGTTGAACTAATTCTCTGCCTCCTCCGGATCTGGGCACATACAGAGGATCAACATCAGCTTTGGGATGATGCATGCGATAGCAAGTGAGAAGCTTTCTCGTTTTGGCGGCCATTCGCTTAATTTCAGCTGTGGTCCAGTTAAGGACATTAAAGCTGTAATGCACCGCAGGGACAGCCAATGTGTTTATGGATGATATTCTGTTTTTTGAGTTTAGCTCAGTATTTAGTACCAGACATACACGCCTGTAGTACTCCTTTCTTATTTTGCCTTCATTTGGGGGTGTTGTATGCCATCTCCTTCGCTAATTCCTAGGTACTTATAAGCTTCATCATACTTCAGTTTCCTAATCTTTGTGACAAAATCTAAATCTATTAAAGGTGTTTCTGTAATTCTGCCTTTCTTGAATGTTACTTTTGCACATTTATCTAATCCGAAGTCCATACGTATGTCGTCACTGAAGTACTTAACAATATTGAGGAGGCCCTTCAACTCATTGTCGTCTTTGGCAAAGAGTTTGAGATCATCTATGTAGAGTAGGCTACTGTTGTTCAGTTCATGCGTAAAGAGGATTAAGGACAAAAAACAGAAGAGGTGACACAGAGAGTCTCCTTGAAAGATTCCACGTCGGATATTTAGACGGTTGGATATGGCAGTGCCTCTGGTGTGACTAAGGTTTAGTTTGGTGTTCCACATTCCCATGCTGTGCTTAAGGATATTTAATACCACAGGGGAGACTTTGTACATTTCCAAAGTTTTAATTATTTTATTATTATTGTTTCCAGTTGGCATTTTTCATTCTTAACTTTCCTCAGAAATACAGGGTTTTATTATTCATACCTCCTTTTTATACTTACCTGGCACATGTCAGAGGGGGTATCCCCCAGACGAGGCTCTGCTAAAGGGCGGAGTCTCGTCTCGGGAAACTGACTCTGTTTTTACGTGGTCTATAGGGAATTTTTGCCCGGGCCTACGGCCTCGGATACACCAATTTCGGCCTTGTGTCACATCTTGCTGCGTGGGATAGCGGGTAAATAATTACCTCCTTCTTATTCTATATGTCGTTTCCCTTCAGGTCATTGGTGATCATGGCTCTCCACAATTTCGAGTCCTTGTACCTCTTAATAAATTTTGTCTTTTTGTTATCTCCCCTAAAGCATGTTCTGCCATCCATTTACTCAAACTCTCTAGGTAGGTTATGCGTTGTTTTCCTCTCTTGCTTTCACTCTGAGTATCGAATTTTCTAAACCCACTTTCCTCTTTATGTGTCCTAGAAATTTCAACTGTCTCTTTATGATGTTAAGTGTAAATGTCCTTTTTGTTTACATTTAATTTAAAACCTCCTCGTTGCTAACATGTTCGGACCATCATATTCTCAGCATCTTTCTGTAGAATCACGTTTCTGCCGCCTCTTCATTATTGAGAAGATGGCACAGCATTTCACTGTCATATAGGAGGACTGGTATTGCATAACAGCCAAGTACTCTTTTCTCTTTCCTTTATACTGTAATTTAGATCGTTTCGTTTAATCTCTTTCTTTTTATTTTTCTTCTTCGTTTTCGTCTTCTTCTTTCTATTAGTAACTTTGGAATCTATTTCTTTCTTTCTTTCTTTCTTTCTTTCTTTCTTCTTCGCTTACTCTTTTATCCTTTTTCACCTACTCTTTTTTCTTCCCTAGCCTGTAACCACCGCCATCATCATCATCATCATCATCATCATCATCATCATCATCTTCTTTGTGCCGTGTCCCTATATGATGTTTGCACAAGCTTCTTCTCTTCTTTTCCTCTGTCTTTTTATTCGTCTTTTTCTTTTCCTCCTCCTCCTCGTCCCTCATCTTCTTCTTCTTTTTCTTCTTCTTCTTCTTCTTTGTGTCATGTCCCCTTTGGACATTTGTACAAGATTCTTCTTCTTTTTTTCTTTTCCTTCTTATTTGCTTCCTCTTTGTTTTTTTCTTCTTTACTTACTCTTTTTTTTTTTCGCCTTAGAAGTTCGTTTTATCATTTTCTCTTACTACAAATGCCACTTGTTTTTCTTCTTTGTACTTCTTCTCTCTTCCCACTCACGAATTCTTCTTCTTCTTCATCTTCTTCTTCACTTTACCCTCACCATTCTTTGGCACGGCTCAAGTCCATCCTTTTCCCTTCTCTTTAGTCTCAATGCAAACAACAGGTGTACTAAAGAGAAGAACTTCAATAGGCTAAGAACACCAACTTGTACATCAAAGAATTATGGAATATTACACTTCTAAAGATATTTTTCCCATCAACAACTCTGAACCCCGAAGACCCTTTAAAATAGTTTCAAGTGGCTTCTTCCTTGCTGTACATTCTTCCCATCAATAGGAATAAAAACTTCAGCAATAGGAAAGGACCATTAAACCGATAAAACCTTCATTTAATTTTTTTTTATTGTTGGCACTTGGAGGAAACCGACAACCTATTGACCTCTCCTGCTACGTGAATTTTTAGCTAAAGATAATTTAATGACCATGGCACCGGAGACCCATCTCCATATTCAGTACTTCCCTATTGCACTTAAAGTAAACGGTGAAGCCATTACTGACTGAGATAATTTCGATATTATTTTAATCTCATTTTAAAGAAATATATTAAAGGATTAAACATCTTTTTTATGCGCCTTGTTCATTTAGGACGTTGAAAATCATGGCTCTCCATGATTTCCAGCCTTTTATTGCTCTAAGAAAATTTTAACTCATAAATTTCCTTTCTGTTTTTGTTGTTGATTCTCAGAAATTCGTTAATTAGCTTTTCCCTTTGATTCTCTTACATTCAATATAGCCTGTGAGTGTTAGATTCTCGAAGCCCTCTATCCTCATTATATGTCCCAGATATTTCAACTGTCTTTTTCTGATTTTGAAAAATTTTCTTCAACTCTACACTTCTAACGTCTCCGCCTAAACTCTGAAATTTTATTTACTATTTATTTATTTTTGTCCTCAATAGGAGTAGACAAGTTCGCCTATCACCCGGTTCACACTCTTCCCTGGCCTTTTGAAGATGAGTAGAGGTTTATTTCTTGTTTTTTGTTTAGGATTGGGTTTCCGGTTCCTTCTAAAATCCACTTGAGCTCTATAATTCTAACATCTCTCCCACTAAACTCTGAGTTTACTACTTATTTATTCCTTAATAGGAATAGATAGATTTGCCTATCGCCCGGCTCACACTCCTCCTCGGACTTTTGAACAGAAGTAGAGGTTTATCCCCTGTTTCCAGTTTAGGAGTGTGTGCTCATTTCCTTCAAAAGCCCCTTTTCATTCTCTTTTACTACCAGTATCTCTTTGTATCTTAGTGGCATTTTCACCTTGCTTGGAGTGAATTGATTTAATAAAATGTATAAAAGTTATTTTTCTAGTGCTTCGCGTTTTAAAGACAGTAAAGACACTCAGTAAGGCATCTGAATTACTCATTTTATTTCTTACCCCCTGTAGAGTAAGGGATAGCGGCTGACATTGAGGAATCGGAGAGCCGAGTTCGAATTCCAGTCGAATCTATTAGATTCATTTACGTGCTAATACCCTTGGAAAAGGTATGTATCGTCTTCCTCTCCCTCCAGCTATGAGTAAATAGCAGGACAGACCGGGTTCTATAGCCTTGGATGGCAACTGGTTTACCGCAGAAAGTAGTGGCAACCTGCCGCGAGAAAAAAATCTGGCTCATCAGTCATGTATTGAAAGATACATGATCGCCTAAGCGTATATCACGTATGGCACATAACTGACTGATGATCTTGGCGTGGCATAATGATAAACGATTCTTGTCAAGATGATAAATGAATGACGCTCTTAACCAGCGGTCGGCAACCTTTTGAAATTCATGAACCGCTAAATGTATAATTTTAAATTTGGTGGACCACTGATATGAATTTAGAAACAAAGGTAAATACATTTATATAATAACAATCAGAAAACATTTATTTTATTAAAATGAAATGCACCCATTAAATGTAACAAATTTATAGTGTAAGTATTTGAATAAAACAAATTGAAAATTTGAAGTTTATTCAAGTCTTACGCATTTTTAATGTGATATTTATTCCATTTGTTCGGCTGGCGATTTGATATTTTCAACGTCAACTAAAAAGTTTGCTTTTTAAAAATATTTTGCAAAACTATTCTTCGAGTACGAATGCTTAAGAATTTGTATCTGGAGCGCAAGACGATTCTTGAAGATCCAGCTCCGTTGCTATGCCATGTTTGTAGAAAATTATACTAGTAAACCATCTAGTAACTAGTTATCAACAGTAATGATAATAAACTAACAAGTATTGAACATGTCTTTACAAGTCATTTTAGTTTATACTATGGCTGGATGATATCACATTTATGTACTCGTGTTTATTTTGAGATTACATAAGGTCTTGAACATATATACCATCTATAATAATTTGGTAAGTCGAAGAAAATGAAACACTGCCTAAAATTACTAAATCTAGTTTAATCTTTTTACGTGTAGTGACTAGTCTTGGAAAGAAAGCCCAGAAGTGGGGGGGGGGCATCATTTGTCGATTATAATGCTTTAAAAGAACGCTCGGCAACCTTTTTGAAATTCATGGAACACTAAATTTATAATTTTAAATTTAGCGGGCCACTAAAATAAATTTAGAAAGAAAATGGTAAAAAATACATTTTATATAATAATAATCGGAAACTTTTATTTTATTAAAATGAAATGCACCTATTAAAGGTAACAAAGTTTTTGTGTAATTATTTAAATAAAACAATTTGAAAATTTGAAGTTTATTCAAATATTACACATTTTTAGTGTGAGATTTATTCCATTTGTTCGAAAGGCGTTTAGACATTTTCAACGTCCACTAAAAAGTTGTTTTTTTTCTTTTTTTAAATATTTTTCAAAAATAGTTTTCGAGTACGAATGCTTATAAATTTGTATCTGTTGCGTAAGCCTATTCTTGAAGATCCAGCTATTACTCCGTTGCTATGCTATGTTTGTAGAAAATTATACTAGTAAACCATCCAGTAACTAGTTATCGACAGTAATGGTAAGAAACTATTCATTAACAAGTATTGAATATGTCTTTACAAGTCATTTTAGGTTATACTATGGCTGGATGATGTCACTTTTATGTCCTTGTGTTTTTTTCGAGATTACGTAAGGTCTTGGACATATATACCATCCATAATACGTTTTGTTACTCATCATTTTTTAATCTGAAGCTTCATAAAAATTGAAATAATGTCCCAATTTTTCTGCCTACCATAAAAAATTTTGCACGGACCACCATCATACTCCGAGTCTTTTTTCGATACAAGTCAGGATTGTGTATGCTGAGTTTCTGGGTGTGCACGTAGATTTTGCTTCGCCTGGAATATTAGAACCCTCTCCAACTCCTCTTCCCCCCAGCTATGGATAAATAGTAGTACCTATTGGATCTTGTAGTCTTGGGTGCCAACTGATATAGAAGAAGGGTAACTCTGGTATCAAAACCTAATGGCACGAGTGTACGAACCGAGGGCGATAAACACAATATTTCGTGGTCTTCGGCAGTCGATCAAGATCTTGGGGAGGAGATGGACGCCGGCGAGCTATCTGAAAGCCCGTTGAAAGGATTATGAGAAAATTCTTTTTTTTTATCTGCCCTGAGATCCCCACCTCGATGACGATGATGATGGTGAACCAGAAAAACTTAATTCTTTCAATACTGACAGAAAAATACAGAAAATATGTAATTAAATCGCAAGTGCTAATGAGATAACTCTAAAGTACTCTTTCTCAACGTGGGCGCTGGCACCCGCCTTGTAGACCCTGTTATGCTGAAAGGGGTCACTGGGAGTTATTCTTTCATTTGGGGGCCGTGTTCATTTATCCATTTTTTTTTCTCAAATTTTCATAATTTATTTAATATTAGATTAAGAACCTTCGCCAGTAAGTACCAAAGTCCACCATTGCATTGTAAACATTGAGATAAGCTATCAGATAAAAGTGCGTTTTTGTTTAGTATTTTAATCTTTGACATTTATAATAAAAATGAAACAATATTGAAGTTACTTTTGCACTAAGTGTATTCTTCCAGTGGAAAATGAATTCAGTTAAGATGCGAAATTTAATTTGACAGGAGGGGCATTGACAAAAAGTTTGTGCTTAAAGGGGGCGCTGGTTGAACAAAGGTTGGGAAACACTGCTCTAAATAATACAAATTTACAGGCAAAAGAGAAAAAAATACTTATATATTAAAGCAAATAACACACACACACACACACACACACACACACACACACACACACACACACACACACACACACACACACAAATAAAAATAAGAGAGAAACGTTTTTGGTTATAATTTGGATATTTTAAAATATATATTATACTCTACATATTTTTGCTACACGGGTTCGCGGTCTCGCGACCTTCATCAGGCATTGTCTTTTGTGTGTAGTAGTAACCCAATATTTTCTTGGACTTTTGGCGAAAGTATTCTACTGCTTAAGGTGTAATAAAACAGGATTTGTCAGAGAAAATGCGAAGTATGGAGGTCTCATCTTTTTATGACCCTCTGTATCTTCTTAGACCTAGATAAATCAAGAACGTGGTTAAACATCGGAAAAACATAAGAAAAATGAATTCCTTTTAACAATATGTGGAAATAACAACTCTTTGACTGAGGAAGGTCGCGAAACCGGAAACCCGTGTAGCAAAAATATGGAGAATAAAGTAAAATATATATTTTTTAAAAAATACACATTATAACCCAAAACATTTGCGGTTTCTCTAAGTGTTTACTGCATGGGTCTGTCAGTAAAGAGAACAAAGTGCAAAAAAAAAGGCTTTGAGGGGGAAAAAGAGAAGAAAAAAGCAAGAGGAAAGAGAGAGAGAGGAGTGACATGGAGAGAGAAGGAGAGGGGTGATTACAATAGAAAGATACTTTTCTCTCCCCAATCTTTAGTTTCTCTCAGAATATCTGAAGTCGCTAATGTGAATTCTCCTAAACAGCGTGACGATGTAATGTTCAATATGACGAGGAAATACCGGACAAAAGAATTCTGAAAATGATTGGCGAAAAACTATCTTCCCTTGAATATAAAATTACCTCCGTTTTAATCCAAGATCATCACCTCCTGAAGAGATACCTATGTATATCTTGTCAAAGATGACAATGGAGATGACAGCTTTTTTTTTTAATTCTTATACCTAGTAATTATAGGAGAATGTTTTGGCATTTAGACGATTTTTTCTCTCAGTCAGACATTATGGTATGCAAGTACCAGTATATTTTGTCAAAATATTTGCTAATGGAAGTATAATTTAAATGCGATGTTTTATTGGATACTCATATTTTAATAGACACTCCATTTATTCGAAACGTTTTTTTTTATTTCGTCTACCGGCCTGAACATTAGAGAAATCTTATTAAGGAAAATGCAACCATCGGCAGGATGCGAACCCGTGCCACCTTTACAAGAGAAACTATCTTTTTTTATATATTCTAGGGTGCGATGGATTAATTGCCATCTAAATTACGCCAAAATGAAAATAACGCTGACATCTCACTTTAACAGATATATTTAACAAAATTACATAAAAATATCTTGAAATGCTGACGAGTAAGTTTATTCAATAAAATCGCCATTGACTTCAACCACGGTCTTCAGACGACTTCTGAATCTCTTGCAACTCTTCTGGATGGTCTCCTTGTTTAAGTTGGTGAATGCTGTTATAATCTTTGCCTTCAGTTCATCTTTTGGTGTTACAAGGAGTTTTTTGGTTTCTTGCTCAACTACACCCCACAAATAATAATCAACGGCGTTGCAGTCTGTGCTCAGAGAAATGATCTGACAGCCATGATTGGGTTCTCCTGCTTGTGTGGCATGGTGCAGAGGCCGGTTTCCAGACATAGCGTCTCCAAGTAGTACCCTCTTTGACCTAGGACAGCACTATCTCCTCAAGGCATTTGATGTTGGGATCTGTGTTGAGTCTGAGGCCCTCACCAACAAATTCATACTTACTCCAGTACTGCCTTGTGTCATACTTATGCGTGGTTAGTAAATAATATGTATTTGTGTACATACTATGGTGCGGGGGTTACAAAGTTTGTTTCGCTGAGACTATTTGATAGCGTAGAAATTGCGATCTATAAGGGTGCTCAACATTTTGGGTCATGTACCCGACTAAGCTAATTAGAACAGATATTTCTAATAGGTAATTTGAAAGAGAAAGTGATAAAGTGAATTTCGAAACGAGCAGATGAGATTGAAAGGCGACTTGGTTGAAGGAAGGATAGGGGAGGGTGTGTCGGGGTTAGGGGATGGAGGAGTATTGTACGGATAAAGGGGAAGACATGGAAAAACAAAAGAGTCAAGGTGGTCCAATTAAGTCGCGTGTTTAATTATTTTTACAGCCATTATTTTCTTTCTCTCCTTAACACGGATTTTCTTTACGTTGCTTACTAAGCATAAACTAGTTTGGCTCAAGGCTACAAGTATGAGTCACCTAGTGAGGATCGAACCCATTCGTAATGATATGCGGGAAAAATTCCTATTACACTACAATGAAGAGCCCAGCACATTTTCCTTAGGACGTCATGTTCTTCCTTTCTTTCTTTCTTTCTTTTTTTCTTTCTTTCTTTCTTTCTTTCTTTCTTTCTACCACTTCTTTCTTCTTTCTTTCTTTTTATATTCCTTCATTGTTCCTCTTTTACTTCTTTGTTTATTTTTTAATTATTCTTGGAGAGGTCGTTCATTTTAAGACTCTTCCTATTTTTCTCCTTCTAAGTTTTCTTTCTTTCTCCTTCCAAATTTGTTTGTTTGTTTGTTTTCTTCCTTCCTCTCACTTCTTTCTTTCTTTCTTTCTTTCTTTTAAAGTATTCCTTCCTTCTTAATCTTTCCTGGGTATGGCGATAAATTACATCTAGCAGCAAGGCTGGGAGGTTTTGAGGAGCGTGGAACAACATCTTAATTGCTGTAGTTCCACTCTGACCTTGAGTGGTAGCACCTATTAGGGTCCCAGCTGTGGGAAAATAGTCAACCCCTCAAACTGGGGATGAAACATTATGAAAGTTTAAATATTTTTATAGTAAAAATAGTAATGTAGATACGGTGGAGTCATAGATAGCGGCTCCGATTGAGGAATTGGAGTATTCCAGTCGGATCCATTGCATTCACTTACGTGCTAATACCGTTGAGAAAGGTATGAATCCTCTTCTTCTACCCCCAGCTATGGGTAAATAGCAGGGCAGAATGGGTTCTATAGCCTTGAGTGGCAACCGATCTAGGAGAAAATAACTCTGAATTCAAAACTGTATGTAGCCCTGACGTAGCACATACTATACAACGAAAGAATCGTTCGCATGGGCTCGTGATCTCGATTACGCTCTTTCTATTTCTTTCAAAGTTTAACTTTATTTCAATGACTTTCTTTCTTTCTTTCTTTCTTTCTTTCTTTCTTTCTTTCTTTCTTCCTTCCTTCCTTCCTTCCTTCCTTCCTTTCTTCCTTCCTTCCTTCCAAGTCTATCTTTGCTTTTTCTTTTAAAGTCTTTCTTTCTTTCCAACTGCTAATTTGTAGAAGAGACTCCCGAGAGGGTGCTTCTTCGAACAGTACAAGCTTAAACTCTTCAAGACTCAGATCAACTTTTATCTAACCTACATACCCTCATAATTTGTACTTGCTTCTTCCTCTTACGTTCATACAACAATCTCACTCAGTAACACTCTACTTTGAGTTAATCTTGGGCCTTGTATTGCTTGAACATTTTTTAAAGTAAGAGCCTTACTTTCCTGGTCTTCGATCGAAGTCTTTCTTTCCAAGTTTTCCTTCTTTCTTTCAAAATTTTTCTTTCCAAGTTTTTCTTTCTTTCTATCCGAGGCTTCATTTATCTTTTATCTTTTTATCTTTATTATTTTTATCTTTTTATCATTTATCTTTTTATCTTTATTATTTTTATCTTTTTATCATTTATCTTTTTATCTTTATCATTATCTTGTTAACTTTTATCTTTTATCTTTCTATTTTTATCATTAACTTGTTAACTTTACCTTTTATATTTTTATCTTCTATCTTTTTATCTTTTATCTTTTTATCTTTTTATGTTTTTATATTTTTATCTTTTATCTTTTTATCTTTTCATCTTTTTATCTTTTTATCTTTTTATCTTTTGTCTTTTTATGTTTATCATTATCTTGTTAACTTTTATCTTTTATCTTTTTATCTTTTATCTTTTATATTTTTCTTTTATCTTTTATCTTTTCATCTTTTTTATCTTTTTTCTTTTTATCTTTTATCTTTTTATCTTTATCATTATCTTGTTAACTTTTATCTTTTATCTTTTTATCTTTTATCTTTTTATATTTTTATCTTTTATCTTTTTATCTTTTCATCTTTTTATCTTTTATCTTTTTATCTTTTATCTTTTTATCTTTATCATTATTTGTTAACTTTTTATCTTTTATCTTTTTATCTTTTATCTTTTTATATTTTTATCTTTTATCTTTTTATCTTTTCATCTTTTTATCTTTTATCTTTTTATCTTTTATCTTTTTATCTTTATCATTATCTTGTTAACTTTTATCTTTTATCTTTTTATCTTTTATCTTTTTATATTTTTATCTTTTATCTTTTTATCTTTTCATCTTTTTATCTTTTATCTTTTTATCTTTTATCTTTTTATCTTTATCATTATCTTGTTAACTTTTATCTTTTATCTTTTTATCTTTATCATTAACTTTATCTTTTATATTTTTATCTTTTTTATCTTTATTTTTATCTTTCTATCTTTTTATCTTTAACATTATCTTGTTAACTTTTATCTTTTATATTTTTATCTTTTATCTTTTTATATTTTTATCTTTTATCTTTTTATCTTTTCATCTTTTGTGTTTTTATGTTTATCATTATCTTGTTAACTTTTAACTTTTTATTTTTATTAGTTTTTATCTTTTTCTCATTTATCTTTGTATCTTTCCCTTTCCAAGTTTATTTTTCTTTTTTCCTTCCTATTAAAGTGTTAATCGAGTCTTACTTAATTGAGAATTAACGAGTCTTACATTCTTATTAAAGTCTTAAAGAAAGTAAGACTCGATTATTTAAACCAGTAGACATTAATTTCACTGTTTGTAACTAGAGCAAATTGTCTACTCCAATGAAGCGCTAAGATAACATTATCGTAATAAGAATATTGAATATTGTTGCATTGAAAATAAAATCATTAATTGGCCACACACACACACACACACACATACACACAAACACACACACACAAACACACACACAAACACAAATATACATATATATATATATATGTATATAATGGCCAGCTACTCGTTTTTCGATGACATACGTTTGTTAAATCCTCTTGCCCATTTGTGTTTTTTCGCAGAGTCCATGATCAGTAGTTTGAACAAAGCCAATAATCTCAATCACTCGGTCACGATGACTTGGGACTTTGTGCAAGCACAACCGTAGACAACTTTCGATCAATTCCATCTACCGAATTTCACTCACAAGGCTTGGGTCAACCTGTGGTAATGTTTACTGGCACTTTCCAAAGGTGTCGCATGTTGAGATCACCTCCACCCCAGCCAGACCGATGAAATCAAGTTTACAAATCGACCGTGGCAAGATTCAAACTGGGACCACATGATCGGAATTCGAATATCCTTAATAAATATTATATATATATATATATATATATATATATATATATATATATATATATATATATTCGTTCGTTCGTTTTTCATGGTCCATTATATCTATGGATTACTATAACGAATAATTTACTCTGATGACATACTCTCAAGGTAGTACCCATCTCCAATACGTGACAAGTTGTACTGAACACCCTACATTGACTTTACAAAGATAAATGGCTCCAACTGCTTTGTTGTTTACCCATGTGAGGAGAAGTGAATAACTGACTTTTCCCAAGAGCATTAAAATGAAGTGAACGGCCTGAGTTTGAACCTGATTCATCGATTTAATTCCATGCCCTGTTAATTAACATACTCTCCTTATATTCCCTAAATTGAACCCCATATACGAAGGAGTGTTGAAATGTTATCAGGCCAACCCAATTCTCCCAGAATTTTACCAAATAACCAAACGTCAGAATTTTGTTTGGAGTCCCTCCCTTGGATGTACCGAGAATTTTTAACAGACCCTCCCTCATATAAAGGAGTGTTGAAATATTCTTGGCGTTTGTAAAAAGAGTTGATGTCGCTAAGGTAGCATGAAATTGTTTATTTAAGCCTCTTCAGTTTTATTTTCTCGTTGAGTACAGGTTAAACAAGTGATCAGCGGATATCATAATGAAATGTTGGGAGATGAGACGACGGAATGCATTTTGGCGCATCGCTTATTAACACGGAATAGAATCCAATTTTCAACGAGCTGTTTATATTTATGTCACATTTGCGCTCTTGTGATAGGCATGAATCCATTTTAGTTTGTGCTTTTAGGACACTTAGGTAAATCATTCTACTATGAAATTGAAAAATCCGTTAATCCTGTCGTCAAACTTGAGAGGATCCAATCAATCTAATATTTCTGGATTCGCTTTTTTTCAACGAAATCACTTTATGCCCAAAGTAGTGTTGCCAACTCCCTAAAATGAAAATATTGGACGAGGGAGACGGGATTTTCAACCAAAGGACTATGGACCATGTTGATAAGTCCTAACCAGAAGTTCACGGACCCACAAAGCCAGTTTGGTAACTCAATTTGGTGTTTTTCAGCGACAAGAATTCATATTGATGTACGACATCGTAACTGCTGCGACAAAATAATTTAAAGTACAGAATAATTTGAAGTAAACAAAAATTTGAAGTACACAAGAATTTAAAGTACACAAGAATTTAAAGTACACAAAAATTTGAAGTACAAAATAATTTAAAGTACACAAGGATTTAAATTACAAAAAGAATTTAAAATGCGCAAGAATTTAAAGTACAATAGAATTTGATGTGCCCAAACATTTAGAATACAAAAGAATTTAAAGTACATAAGAATCGTAACTAAGACGCTAATGTCTCGTAGATGCAAAAAAAAAAAAAGAAAATGCTTAAATTATTTAAACGTTTTATAAAATTATTTTTTTCAAGTACTGAATTAAATTGAGATTATCTTTTATTTACAAAGTTAATTTCACACTGAATGTAAATATTTGTATAGAATGCAAATACGAACCATTCAAGAATTTTATACGGTCAGTGCAAAATAACAGTTTATACAGTGAAACAGAACTATAAAAATATCCTGTAACATTTTTTTTCGGTTGTACAAATATCTTTAATGAATCTTTAATGGACCTTTCCGTTGGTTGGTATTTATCCAAAGACAGTAATTTTATATATTCTTTGGAAATAATACACCCAAAGAAATTGACGAAGAAATTCAGAAAAAAAAAACCAAAACAAAAAAACAAATTTGTCTGAAAGCAAAATTTACGCGTAAATATTAAAAAGAATCGTTGATTCTCTAAATGAACGATAAAAATGTATCCCGCATCAGTTAATGCGAGCCACGCCCTTCATCCTCAAAGTGTCATACTATATCTTACTAAACATACACATATATCAGCAGGGCCGGTACTAAAGTCTCGGGCCCTTCCCGAAATTTTGATATGGCGCCACCCTCTCTACTACATATCGATTTCAAAGTTTCCTAACTTGGGAGCCACAAACCTTCAAAGGAAAATTGGGAGTATGGGAAGCGTAGATTTTAAAGTACAAAAGAAAGCACATACGATTTTAAAGTACAAAAGAAAGTACATAAAAATTTAAAGTACAAAGTAAATAAGATTTTAAAGTACAAAAAAGTACATAAGATTTTAAAGTAGAAAAGAAAGTACATCATATTTTAAAATACAAAAGAATTTAAAATATAAAAGAATTTGAAGTACATAAGAATTTAAAGTTCATCGTAATCAAGGCGCTATTTTACATAGAAGCAAAAAATAAATAAATAAAAAACTATAATTATTTAAACGTCTCATAAAATTAATTTTTACAAGCATGGAATTAAACTAATTCATTTTCACTGAGATTATTTTTTGTTTACAAATATAATATTAAATTTCACACACTGAATGTCATAATTTTTATAGAACATGAGTACGAACAATGATATCCATCAGGAATATGGAACCTTCGGAATCAATTTCTAAAATGCTTAAATTTATTATTTAATTATTGTTAATTTAATTGATTTTTCTTCACTGACAAAACGGCTTTTTCAAAATAATTACATTTATTTTTCCATCACACTTAATAAGATATTAATAAATATTTGCATATATATAAAAATATATAATAAATAAATAAATATAAATATTTTATAATGGTAAAAATTCGAGAGAGAAAATTTAGAATCTTTAAACCATCAACGAGAAAAGAAATTTGGTTTGGCTTATTTACATTGGCTTGAATTCAGGCCCAGATAAAAATAGTTATTTGCTTGGCAAAGTCGATCATTCAATTTAGTTGGATTAATTAGCACCTTTGGTGAGGACTATTTCCTTAGCCACTCAGTACGGATTTGCAGCCGAGCTTATTAATCAATAGGTCAAGTGTCTGTTTGGCGGACGAATCGCGTATTCGCTCCCGGCGTCAGCGGTCAGTTTTCAAGTCCAGATTAAACCATAAAATTCGTCCTATTTGGCATTATACCAGACTAAGCACAGGCTGAAGTGTAGCGGGATATTGAGGCAACACAGTCTTCCTACAATATCTTTTAGTCATTCGACATACTAATCAAATCATCTGTCTATATCTCTGAGAGGGGGTAGTGTAACTATTTACATTGTTTGAACTGTTGCCATATTCACGACGTTTCGGCCGTTGTACGTTCCGGCCTTCTTCAGGCTCAGTGGATAAAGACGTTGGTTGAAGTAATTCAGTGACTTGATCCAAAAGAGTTGTCAGTTCAATACCTGGTTACAGCAGAGGTGAGCAAAATCTTGGAGAGTTGAGTTACTAAGGGAATTAGCTGAAAACCGAAACTGAGATATGCAGAAGAGGCATGGCACGTGGAACGAGAACAATCTACTCCGGTAGACGGAATAAAGGGTTCGATTCGAAATTCTTATCACCTGAAGAAGGCCGGAGCGTACAACGTCCGAAACGTCGTGAATATGACAACAAATATGAGGACAACAATGTCAATAATGTAAATAATCAAACTAATTACATTCGGGCTATTGTCCTCATCTTTGTTGTTGTCACAACATTTCGGCAGTTGTGTCCTCTGGTTTTTAACAGGTGTATGTCGACCCGAGTAACCCACAGGGAGTTCTGAACCTTTTATTTAATACACTGGGGTAGACTGTTCTCGTTCTATTGTCCATGTCTAGGAATGTTTCGCCCAGTTCTATTTCCTCAGTCTAGTGGATAAAAGTGTTGTTTCGTGAATTTGGTGACAGAGTAATTGTGTGTTCGATCTCTGGGCCGGACAGTTTGTACTTGGACTCGGGGGAAACAGCGGAGAGCAATAACTGAGCCGTACTAAACATAAGAACTAAACGAGATGTCCCTAGAATGAGAACAATCTACTCCTGGGTAAGGTTTAATTTCGGAAATCCCTGAAGGTTGCCCAGGATAGACATACACCTGATGAAGGCCAGTAAGTGGGACAACGGGTGAAACGTTGCGCTAGCAACAAAGATAAGGTCCGTTTGTAAATAGTTTAAATAATGATAAATCCCTTTGATAGAAATTCAGACAGGAAATATATACACATTTATAAATAAAGGGGAATCAGTCATTTAGATAGCAAATATTTTTGAATTTCTAGTTAAGGGAACTCTGTATGTAGTAGGGCGCTTAAACGCAACCGGATGTGACGCAAAGTCGAATTTTAAAGTATACTGCGCAAAAAATCCCTCCCTAGCATTCCCCCTTTTGTGGACGCCTCAGGTGCCGGTCAATAAAGCCAGCCTACTCGTCCGAGCCTACTGTGATCTGATTGAAAGGTAACGTTGCAACTAGAAGAGCTGGTGTTGGTTACTATCCAAACTAATAGGGGTCAAAGGGGCAGGAAAATAGGTGCAATATGATAGCAGAACAAGCTCATCATATTCAGAACAAGCGTCTCACTCTCACGGTTGGTCATTTAGAACAGTTTGCACAGACAAGATGAGAAACAAATCAAGGGAAGGAAGGGTTGATGGAATAACATCAGATAGATAGACCCACGAAGCAGATTATTGTCTCGGGTACGGGAATGATTTCGGGGCGACAGTATCCTTACCCAAAACAGTAGCGCGTGATGGCACCAATCTCTGTTGGTTCTCCGACACATTGCGTGAACCCCAGATGTAAGCTAATGCCGCACTATTGAAGCCTGTTTCCTTTGATATCGACCAGAAATCAGATATATCAAAAGTGGAATGGAATAACTCGACATCTGACTATAAGATGACAAAAATTAGTCGTAAAGCCAATATAAGTTTCTTTTATATATATCTTACCAACGTCAGTTAAATTTTTTGAGATTGGCTAGTTTATACCGATGCAAAGCTTGTAGAAAAATGCTAGTCATATACACATGTTTCTTGGCTGCAAGATTTCTCATGTAACTTATATATGGATACGCAACCAGATGTTGGAAATTCTGACACAACGGAAGTACATTGGAACTGCCAATAAGGTTCCAACTTCCTGAGCGGTAACCAGTATGGATTTCACTCTTCTAGACCTACAACTACTGTCTTAATAGTCATTAATCAGAGAATCAACGAAAAACTCGATAATAAATTAATCACGAAGACTATTACCCTGGTTATATCAAAGGAATTTGACAAGGTGCGGCATCAATGGAATCTCTAGAAGGGTTCTCTCAATTATAAAGTCCTTCCTAACTGGTAGATCCCTGAAGGTTTTTGTTAATGGACAGTTATCGAAATCATTGAAAAATCCGTTAATCCTGTCGTCAAACTTGAGAGGGTCCAATCAATCTAATATTTCGGGGTTCGCTTTTTTTCAACGAAGTCGCCTTATGTCCAATGTAGTGTTGCCAACACCCACCCTAAAATGAAAATATTGGACGGGATTTCAAACCCGAGAACTATGGACCATGTTGATAAGTCCTAAGCAGAAATCCATGGACCTACAAAGCCAGTTTGGTAAATCAATTTGGTGTTTTTCAGCGACAGGAATTCATGTTGATGTTCGACATCGTAACTGCCGCGACAAAAAATTTTAAAGTACAAAATAATTTAAAGTACACAAGAATTTAAAGTACAAAAGGATTTTAAGTACATAAGAATTTAAAGTACACAAGAATTTAAAGTACATAAGAACTTTAAGTACACAAGAATTTTGAGTTGAAAATGATTTTAAGTAAACAAGGATTCTAAACGCAAAAGGATTTTAAGTACATAACAATTTAAAGTACACAAGAATTTAAGGTACATAGGAATTTAAAGTACATAAAAATTAACGTATATAAGAATTGAAATTACACAAGGATTTTAAGTACAAAAGGTTTTTAAGTAAACAAGAATTTTAAGTGCAAAAGGATTTTAACTACATAAGTATTTAAAGTACACAAGAATTTAAAGTACATAAGAATTTAAAGTATATATGAATTTAAAGTACACAATAATCTTAAGTACAAAAGGATTATGAGTAAACAAGAATTTTAAGTACAAAAGGATTTTAAGTACATAAGAATTTAAAGTACACAAACATTTAAATTACATAAGAATTTAAATTGCATAAAAATTTAAAGTATATTAGAATTTAAAGTACACAATAATTTAAATTACATTGGAACAGCCAATAGGGTTCCAACATCCTGAGCGATAACCAGTATGGATTTCATCCAGCCAGATTTACAATTATTGTTTTAACAGTCATTACCAAGAGAATCAACGAAATCCTGATAATATATTAATCACGAAGACTATTGCCCTGGTTATATCAAAGGAATTTGGCAAGGTGTGGCATCAGGGGTTGTTGCATAAAAATCCCTAGAAGGGTTCTCTCAATTATCAAGTCTTTCAGAACTGGTAGATCCCTGAAGGTTGTTGTCAACGGCCAGTCACCGAAACCCCATAAGATCAATGGCAAAGGATTATCTCCTCAGTTCTACCATGTTTCTGAATGAGGTCAACGTTATCAGGAACATCGAATTAATGCGAATTCCACGATCTTTTGTTTAGTTTCATAGTATGTGCTTCGCCAGGTTGACATGCAGTTTTCGTATTCAGATTCAGGAGGAGGCGGAAGAAAAGATCTTCAGCATGTCCACTCGTTGGCTTAGCATTCCGCCACGTGCGGGCTAACCACTCTGATGAATCAGAAAGCGTGTCGACTCTTCAAAATTCTTTCTCCTTGGTTGTCAACAAAACCAAGACGGCCTTACTATTTACCCCTAGGTGGAGGTTTTGAATTTAAAGTTTTCCTTCTCTTAGACACTTTTTACTGTATATTAATGAGTTACCTATTAGTACTCCGATCATTAGTGAGTATCTATGTGGATGATACAACAGTTTATTGGTGCAACACCAAAAATCTGGTAAAACCAGAACCTAATAGTCCATCTCTCTTCTGAGCGAGTCCAGGTGGCTCAATGGGGGAAGGACTGGCTTGTAAAATTCAATACCACCAAAACCATACTAGTAACGTTCAACCACAATCGAGCAGACCCGAGACTTTCACCTATTATGATGGATAGGGGTTCTCTCAAGGGAGGTCCTTGCCTTGAACGTATATAGAAACTCAAGATCTCCCCAGACCTCAACTGGAACTCATGTATACGATTCATTGGAAAAATGGTTGATTCATTGTATCACAGTAGTAAGTGGCTCTACCTTCTATATATGATACTAGCAGTAGAGCCCGGAGTTGCCCGGCGATGTAACAGTAAGAGATATATCAAGTATCGACCATCATAAAGACTGAAAAATAAAATTGACAAAGATTATTGTTTAACGTTGACGTTCACACATGTCTTAATTAAATTAGTTTTTTTTTTACGAACTGGTGAAACCCAAACTGAAACAAAAACATTGTTTTCAATCGTTACGAGTCTACCGATTGAATAGAATTTTATTATAAACAATTGTCTTGTAAATGGAATTTTTAAAGCATTCTGAATGTAAAAATAAAGAAAAATACGATAAGAAACACTACCTGCCAAAAGAAAAAAAAAAAGAAAAGTGAAGTTTTGTTAAAATCGGTTGAAAAATGTAGGAAATCCGATCCCATATATAAACATACACACACACACACACACACACACACACAAACACACACACACACACACACAACCTGGATTTTATAATAAGTATAACTCGATATGAGTTGTTCCCCTTTCATTCTCGTGACAGCGATGCCTCTTAATCCTGTTTTCAAATTGATTTCGTGCAAAAACAATTGTGTTTTTCCAATTTTTGGTGCTGTCAGAACCACCGCAATGGAATTTTACGTAGTCCTGTGAAGTTTTGTTGAAATCGGTTGAAAAATGTAGGAAATCCAATCCAATATATAAACGAACAAACACAAACACACACACACACACACACACACACACACACACACACACACACACACACACACACACACACACAAAACCTGGGTTTTATAATAAGTATGATATAACTTATATAACTCATATATATAACTCATAGATATAACTCAAAGGGGCTGTCATTGCCTTCAACGTCTATAGAGACTCAAGATCTCCCCAGATTTGATGTGGAACTCATATATACGATTCATTGGAAAAATGGTTGGTTCATTGTACTACTCCAGTAAGTGGCTCTACCTTCTATATATGATATATAACTCATATATATAACTTAAGGGGGTCGCCTTTTCTTGAACGTCTATAGAGAGTCAAGATCTCCCTAGATCTCAAGTGAATCTCATATATACGATCCATTGGAAAAATGGTTGGTTTATTGTATTACTCCAGTAAGTGGCTCTACCTTTTTGTTCCATATACAAGTCCTACTAATTAACTCATATCTGGGGGGTAGTTGATGGATTCATGTATTTCTCAAGGTTTTAAGCGGGTAAGTGAATGTAACAAACTTCACTGGAATTCGAACTCGGTTGTCCAGTTCACATATTAAACGACCCGAACATCCACGAATTTATGGGAAAAACCTTTTCCAATGAAGACTAAATTCAAGACTTATTTTTACATGTAAAAAACAAATTTCCTACTCGCCATCAGCATGGCTAATGCTAAACTCCAGGAGAGCATCCAACTGCGACTCCTTGGTCTCACGGTTTCAACTGACTTGAAGTGGAACAACTACATTGAATCAATAGCTGCATCTACTGCAAGGAAAGTTGGTTCATTGTATCGTGCCAGAAGGTTTTTCTCGTCAGAATACATCTTGCTCACTTGCAAATCTAACATTCGACCATTTGCATTGGATACTGTTATCCTATTTGGTTTGGTGCTGCAGCTATTCATCTCAAGATTTTTGACAAAATCCTAAGAAGGATCTGCAATGTAATCGATCCTGACTTGGCATCTCGATTTCAGTCACTTTCTCACAGACGTGACGTGGCTCCCCTCTGCCTTTACTACAAATATTTTCATGGCAATTACTCTGACGAACTGTTTTTCCTTGGTATCTCCACTACATAAATGTACGCGTGCTACTAGATTGGCATCTAGGTCCAAAGTTTTTACTGTTGAGATAGTTAAATGTAACTGCCACTTCTATTGCAACGGTTTCTTTTCTTGCACTTCTCGACAGTGGAACTCCCTTCCGCTTCGTTGCTTCGCTGATAACTACAATCTTCAAAAATTTAAAAGCATCGTCAATCTTACAACCAGTCTTTTCTCTCATTTTCACTCTATGTAACCCCCTGCATACTAGTGGCACTCCCGCCTAGCTTGAGGTAAAGGATTAAAAAAAAAGAAAAGGAATGATAGAACTTTCTGATAAGTAGTACCGAGTTTTGAAAATAATGGGGACTACGAGATGTTAGTTTTCCTGAAAAGAATTGATAAAAAGAATTGAAATTAATGCATGCAAGATTTCACAGCTCTAGCATCACTCCTTCATAGTGAGCCTGTGAACTTTTCAGTCCACCGTAGTCTATAATTGAATAAAATAAAATATAGATGTACTTCATTCTTTGAAGTATAAAGTTATTAAAAAAAAACGTAAAATATTTATGAATCAACCGAATAGGTAACTTATAAGTAAATTATTACCAGTAAAAAATTGTACTTACTATTAGTACTACTGAATTATTTATTATAACAGTTGTCTTAATGCTAAGTCTTGGGTGATATTTCACTGGCACACATTAGAATTTACTACACCCACTTATGTCCTCCCACGAATTTAGTTTAGTTATATAAAATCTGTTGAATGTATTTTCCCCTCTCTTTTTAGCCGAGTATTCAACCCGGAGAACACATGGACTAAAATCTCTTGAAATTTTTGGGCTACGTTGAAAAATATAACTCGGAATTCTTCCAAATCTTGAATATACCAACCAGAGCGACAGAACAGCTGCTTATACTTGATAAAGAACGGTCGGGAAAAAAACGGTAATAGACAGGGAACAAGAAGGTGAGAGAGAAGGGGAGAGAGAGAGAGAGAGAGAGAGAGAGCAAGTGGGGGCGCAGATTTTCAGATATTGAGCAAATAAGTCCAAAGTTCAAATAGACTTGACCTTTTAAAGGCACATTCCCCACTCTCTTCCTGCCTACCATCAGTGAGACGGTTTGTGAATGAAGGAAACATTTTAACTCTTTCATTATAAAATGACAGACCGGTGTTTACTCGGCTTAGCTTTGTATTGTACGAAGCTAAATGGGGTTTAGTAAAGTTTATGTTGCGGCCATCTTTCAAGTGAGAAATATTTACTTTCAAAATCAGCATTTGAAATCCTGTTTTTTTTTTTTTTGTTAGTATCTGGGGTCGAAAACAGATCATTGGTACTGGAGATAAATGACATTAAGTTACTATTTGAAATTAATTTAATACAGGATAACGTCCAATCAGTGGCGGATATGTTCCTTAAGCCTCCTTCACGGACACTAGTACCAGAGGGGTTTCCGACGTAACATTTTTAACGAGTGAATTTTTCACCAAAATAGATAATTGTTTTTGTGAAAATAGATAATTGTCTGTTATTAAAATTATTCTAATGAGCTTAGCGTGGAAAAAAATAAATTATATGTGACTGGACGCGGGAAAGTCGAATCAACACTAAGACAACATAGAACTTAGTAAAAACTCAACGACTTTTATTCAAACCGACGTTGGGTCCTTTTTACTCCTAGTATTCCCTAGTGAGACCAGAAGTGCTTACAATCATAATAATAATCAACAACATTGATGTTGTTATAAACGAAAATAAAGCCATTTTAGTGAAAGAATCATAAGTTAATGCGTGAAGTAGCTAATGTCGGTATGTTCGATAATTCGCCAAATAATAAGAACGTAAACATTTAGACGATAAACAAATGTTTAATTAAGTTTAGAGCCCTTTTTCATCAGGGTATACTCTTTTCTAGCAAAGTATTGAACATACCTAAGCTAATGAGGATCAAAGAATATTTCCTACCCATTTCATTTTGCCTTCAAATTTTCCTGTAATTGGTCAAATTTTAAAATTTTCTTGGGGACTTGCAACGCTGTATGGACTTGTTGAACTCTTCAGAATATATTTATAGCCTACATTTTGGCAGTTGTATTCTCAAATCTATTGTTACTGCTTGCGAAAAGGGTTCTCATATCTGTTGTTCAAGTGTCGGAGTTAACTCCTCCTTAATTATCCAAATTATTCACGAGGGCACACTCTCCCTACACTATAAATATTAGATGATTTCTTGCCTCGTTCTCTTTTTACTTTGCATTTCAGACACATTTAAAAGATGTGATCCCTCGCAGAGATCTGCGTTTTGCCCACTTGTGGGAAAACGCCATGAAACACACACACATAAACGTACGTACGAACATTCATCAAAATACGAACTCTTTACGTTCACGCACAAACACAAATGTTGATGTCTTTGTCCATTGTAAATTTTGTTGTTTAATACATATACTTATTTGTATATATATATATATATATATATATATATATATATTAGGTAGAAAAAAAAACAAACAAAAAGAAAAAACGCTGCTAAAACTAGCTTTGGAGGTTCGGGGCTCCGACCTCGGCGGGGGTTCCTGCATAGTACGCACCTCACCGGACATGCAGATACACGATGTATATTAGTAGTTGATGACTGACAATGTAACATCAGTTTAAAAATAATTAAAAATAGCTGAGACCACAAAACCCTCCAAGCGCTCCCGGTTGAGGTTTTCGCGGGTAAGACGCGCCGACCCTGATGGTTCGTATATACAAGTTCCACTTGGGTTCTGCAGTGAGCTTATGTCCTAATAGGCGTTCAAGCCAAGGCGGTTCCTTCAGAGAACGCCTGTTCATTGAGGGTCTGTTCAGTGATTTGTTTTTTGGTTTTGTAGGTATTGACTGTAGCTAGCCAGTCCCCCTCCCTATCGAGTAGTTAAAGCTAGGTCAGCGGAGGACCAGCTTTTAGAATTTTGGAGGTGCATCCATAAACCGTTGTATCATCTGCATATATATTCACAAAAGATCGTAATATACTCTTATATATATTCAGAGGTATATCATTAAGGCTAAGCAGTTAGTTGGACCGGAAAGCAGTAAACCCGTGTTGCTTGCATGGGATTCGGAGGATTGGCCATTAACAACAACCTTCAAGGACCTACCCGTTATGAAGGACTCCGCAAGTGATTCCGTAAAAGTAGTTCCCTACATCGGAAATGAAATATGACTCTAATAATAATGTAGACTAGATTCTCTAGTCTTGGAGGACAACTCTGAATTTCAAAACGTGGAGATACCGGAGAAGCACTTCACTATTTCTAATCGATTCTGACCTGGAATCTCGATTTCAGTCACTTTCTCACCACCTTGACGTAGCTTCCCTTGGACTTTTCTACAACCATTTTCATGGCAATTGTTCTGATGAACTTTTTTCCTCAGTGCCTCAATTGTAGGAATTTAAGCCTGCTACTAGATTGGCATCAAATCTCCCATTTTACTACTGAACTAGGTAGATGCAACCGTCTCTTATATTCTAACACGTTTACGACTAAGACACGTTGGAACACCGGTTTTCGTGCGATCACAGAAGTTAAGCAACATTGAGTCTGGTCAGTACCTAGATGGTGAATGTAATGAACACGACTTTCTAATTCGAACTCGTCTCTGGGTTTTCGTATTCCGAGCCGATATGCAGTCGCTAATGTTTTTAAAATGTTAGTTACATTTGGTGTAAATGGTTGTCTACATGTTTCATTGTTTTCTAAAGTAGTAAAGGGCAAGAGTGCTGGAAGTAAAAATAGATAGGAAAGCCCAACTAGCGTCCAGTTGGCAGATAAAAAAAGAGGACTGTAACTTAATACACTGTTTGTGTTTACAGTGGTTCAGACTTCTGTCATCGTTTCCTCCTCCTCCCCCTCTCTATGATTCCCTAAAAGTAATTCCCTAAAGCGGTAATGACATCTAACTCTAATAATAATGTAGACGAGGTTCTCTAGTCTTGGAGGACAACCCTAAATTTCAAAACGTGGAGTTGCCGGAGAACTTCACTATTTCTAATCGATCTTGCCGTGGAATCTCGACGTCACTTTCTCACCGCCTTGACATGGCTTCCCTTGGTTTTTTCTACATTTTCATAGCAATCTGATGAGCTTTTTTCCCGCAGTGCCTTGATTGTATAAATTTAAGCGTGCTATTAGATTGGCAGTTAAGTCTTACCATTTTTACTGCTGAACTAGATAGATGCAACCGTCTCTTTTATTCTAACAGTTTTACGGCCATATCACGTTGAAACACCGGTTTTCGTGCGATCACAGTAGTTAAGCAACATTGAGTCTGGTCAGTACCTAGTTGGGTAACCGTTTGGGAATACCAAGTGTTGTAACCTTGGATGTGTGGGTGGTGTAATGGATAATTAATTGGAATTGTTAATCTGAGAGCCGAGTTCCAATCCCGTTGGGTCAGTACTATCCGCTTATGCGCAAATACCCTTGAGAAATGTATAAATCCACCTCTTCTCCTCCAACTATGTGTTAAATTAGTAAGACTTGTATCACTAAATCATCATTATCTAAAAAAAAAATACAAACTAAAAACATTTTCTGGTATTAAATAACCTGCAAAGGGTTGATAAGCCGTAGAAAACGAATAAATCTATCATTTCTATTCTAACAGTTTGTTTTCTCGCACTTCTCATCTGTGGAACTCCCTTCTGCTTTCTTTCGTCCCTGCCACCAACAATCTGTAAAAAATTCGCCATCGTCTGTCTTCTTGAATCCTGTTCCTTTATTTTCCTTTTCTTCACATCTCATCGCTAAAATTTTCTTATTCTCTTTCACTCTCTGTAATCACCCCCGACTGCGTCCTAGTGCTTGCTTGGGGTGAAATGATTAAAAAAAATCTTTACTTTATATCACCTCCTGTTTTATTCATATCACACAGCTTCTTCACCATTACTCTTTTGCCTGTAACTCTTTATCAGTTATGTGCCATGCGTGATATATGACAGACAAGGCATATTTTTTCCGCAGTAGGTTGCCAGACTAGTTGCCATCTAAGGCTATATAACCTGATCTCTAGTCTACCTTTCCAAAGGTATTAGCACGTAAAAGAATGTAATATCTTCGACTAGAATTCGAACTCGGCTCCCCGATTCTTGAAGCTGAGCCGCTATCCATTACTCCACCGTGCTTCTTTATAGCAAGTGCTCATTAAGACTTAGGAAAACTTTAATATAGAAAACAAGTCATAGATAATAAAAAATTGAATCCTGAGTGGACGTAGAATTAAAAAAAAACACTCTTAGAAAGGAAATTAAAAAAAAACACTCTTAAAAAGCATTGATATAATTTTGGTGAAGATGAAGAAACATATTGAAGCAACAGATTTTTTTTCTGATTGTATAAAAGTCGATTGTAAATATTTCTCAAGATTCTCCATCCCTCCTCAGTCTGAGGAGGTTAGTGTGTATCACTTTCTTGCAATTATATTGCGTTTGTTCCATTCTTCTGTCGTTCCTGGTTGGTCAATTTTGTCGTTAGTCGACCAGCTGCACGTTTCATATCAGCAATAACAGCGACAGAGACAAGGACATGTAAGTTGAATATAATATAAACAAAAACAATGCGAGGATGTCTGTCCCAATTTCCTTTAAAATATAGGCTAATGAATCTTCCGACTGACAGAATACATTATATATATATATATATATATATATATATATATATATATATATATATATATATATATATATATGTGTGTGTGTGTGTGTGTGTGTGTTTAGGCAGCAATTTTTCATTGATGCATGTTTCATTAAATTATATAGACAAGTTTTGTCTGTTTATTTTAAGTAAGATCCTTTCATATTGTCTGATAAGCTTAATCACATTATAGTTGAAAGACGAAAGGAAAACACCATACTGATATGTGTTTAAATCCAATCTAAGCTTTGGGCCTACATAAGCCATTATCAAAGATGACAATTTCAATAAATCAAACAACACACAGACGAAACCACAATGATAGTCCACCCTTGCTGCTTGAAAAATTTCAAAGTAACGACAAACTCGTATATAAAAATCGCGTCGCAGCTCGTGACGTCACACATGACCACGCGAGAGTGAAAAACGAGAAGTATTAAGTATGGCAAGCCGTTGGTATAAACCAATGGCTTCTGTTATAAATTATAAGCATTTAAGAATATTTGTGGAGATTTCATAGTTTATTTTGTTCAGGTTAGGTTTCAACTGTTATATATATATATATATATATATATATAGATTCAAGAATTTTTAGTTTTTGTTTATTGTTTTCATGTTTAAGTATAGTTGTGTTGTCAACAAGGATTTGAGTACGCGGGCAGGCATGTTGTTTTAAATGTCTAAAAATGTTAGAGTTATCATTTAAATGAAAGGAACTTACTTAAAATAAATAGACAAACTTGTCTATATTATCTAATGAAACATGCATATATATATATATATATATATATATATATATATATATATATATATATATATATGAGATAGATAACGATATATGGTTTTTATATATAAAAATATTGCGGAAAATGTATGATAGTGGAAAAAGTTTTCTTGTAATGCGTTTCGTCATCGGACTAATTTTTTTATGTTGGTGTGATTACATATGCTCACGAACGAGGGATGCTGGGAATTTAAAGTTTTTTAAATTTTTCAATTTAGCCGATTTTATTTAGATTCTTTTTCTCTCCATCTCTTTTGTTAGTAGCTAACCTACACTGTAATCTAGAAGTTCTGCCAGGAATGGTGAAATATTGTAAGAACCAGGGTGCAGATTCACTGTAGATGATCTTGCGATTAAGGCAGTCTTTAGACATTTTCGTCGTAGTGAATTGTTTTTCTTCTCTGATCAGAGTAATGGTTTTTATGTCAAAATTGTGGTCAGTCTCGTTAAGGTAGGCAACTAACATATTTGACGTATTGTGATGCAAAATGTTCCTTTTGTGTTCATATAATCTTTTATTCAGATTCTTTGAGGTTTCCATTTCCATTCCTACATTTGGCTTATCAAGGCAAATGTAGAAATTTTATAGAGAAAAAAACTGAATAATGGGAGACAAATATTGAGAAAAAATAACGTTATGTGTTCATTTTGAATTCGAGAACATTATCACATTTTCAAAAAACATGTTTCTCAGGTCCAATAGTTGTTATCTAAATTGATGGGGGTTTCCTTCCTAACCTTTTATTTGAAGTGGTGTGGATTGTTAACATTTTTTTAATATTTACAAATATTTTTAACTTTTGCATTATATGTCCACTTTCTTTACATTTCACTTTATTTTTATTCTGTATGAGATAATCTCGCTGATAAAACGCTTCGTTCCAGCTGAAAGATAAAATCCAAGTTTTCCAACCAACACCTCCTCAGACACAACGCGCCGGAATATATTTTCAAAATATATTTTAGGAAATATTTGACATTATTTCCTTAGACATTGGTCTTTTCTTTTCCCAGAAACTTTTTAGATTACACCAGAAAAATGAAAATAAAAACATGCTTCTACTTTTGACACTTGTAAAATAAAAAAATAAAAAAAATTGAACAATTTTAACTAAACAAACGATGGTAATGTTAAGAATAGCCTTTTCCATACAGGCTTCATTTGGCATCCATTGACCAAACAGTTTGATTTACTGTCGGTTAAAATTTATAAAAACTTTCTATTAAAACAATTTTCCAGGAAAATAGGTTTCCCAAGCCCATTAAGTATTATAGATCTTTCCAGTATTGATGGAATTTCCTTCCTAACCTTTTGTTTGAAGTAACGTGGAACGTCAACATCTTGATTACGTTTTATTTTTATTTTTTCTTCGAGTTACATGTGCTATTCATTTTAGTTGTTACCATTGTTGAAAGTCCTGAATGGATTACATTTCCGTTATTTGGTACAATTCTTTGTTTGCGATTCTGTAGCGCCAGTCCACAATGTTCAAAGTAGAGTTGTTTTGCCAAGAACGTCAGATTTTACTAGCTTTTTTCACTATAGATCATAGGGAGGGATTGTATGGAAGACACTAAGTTTGGAAAGTTTTAAAGTAAAAAGGAAATAATTTTATTATTGTTGTTGTTGTTTTTAAGAAATGAACCATGAGTTAAGGATATTCCTTAATTTAAAAAAGAAATTTTAATAATCATGCAAACACATTTTGGCTTGAGAAAGAAGCATTTCTTTTAGGAAAGAAGATATCTAAAAAAACAAAAAAAAACAAAAAAAAAATAATCAAGAAGTATGTTTATATTTGGTTTAGTGCTTATTAACCCTAGAACACTAACCATTAATTAAAGTTACACCACTACTAACTATGGGTATATCATACCCGATCTTGAAAATATTAAAAAAAAAAAAAAAAATTAAATATAAATCTTTATTTGAAATATTTTACATGCACGCACTTTAAATTTTGTACTTTGAGTTAACATTAATAGGAACTGAAAAACATTATTTAGGTAAGAAAATCAGGTACCGAAAATTGTAATTGAAAATAGGAAAATTTGCGCTGGGTACTATATACACATGGTTAATGTTTTAGGTTTAAGAGTGTGTGTGTGTGTGTGCGTGTGCGTGCGTGTGTGTGTGTGTGTTTGTGCGTATAATGTTCATGCGTGTCCCACAAGATGGGACGCTTTCTTCTGCGAGAGCTTTACATTCTTGTAGCGTCCGCTGAAAATGAGAAGAGACAGAGACAAAATCTTGCTGAGTATATATAGCACTCGAGAGCGCCTCCAAGTAGCGGTTTCATAATTTTAGGAGGAGGTAACTCCGACACAATAAATATCCTGTTCAGTAATACAGATTTCCTTGACAGTTCTTCTTCTTCTTCAATGTATCGTGTCCCTTCAGGACGTGGGCGATCATGGCCCTGCACAATTTCCTGTCTTTTGTAGCTCATAATAATGTTTGTCTTTTTGCTATCTCTACTAATCCCTGTTTTCCAATCAATTTACACAAGCTCGTTTTCGAAGTTATGCACTTTTTTTCTCCGTCTATTTTGATTTCAATATATCCTATGAGTCTTATATTCTCTAAGCTCTCTTTCCTCATTATGTAACCTAGAAATTTCAACTGTGTCTGAAGCTAAGTATAAGTGTCCTTTTTGTTTCCATTTTCACTAAAACTTTGTTGTTGCTTACATGTTCATTTTATAGTATCCTCATCATCCTTCTGTAGAACCACATTTTTGTTGCGTCAAATCTCTTCTTCATTGGACCGGCATTCACTGCCACATAGAAAGACTAATATTACATAAGAGTTTAGTATTATTTACTTTGTTTCTAACGAAATTTTCCTGTTTCTTAATACTTTGCTTATTTTGAATTTAAGCGCAGTAATAAACTGGTAGCTAGGTCCCATCATTTTATATTTGTAATTTCTAGATGTGACCGTAAGTTCTATGTTAACAATTTCTTTTCTTGCACTTCTCGCTTGTGGCATTCTCTTCTCTTGCAGTCAACTTTGATCTTCAAAAATTTTAAAAGCAATGTCATTCCTTTTCTTTTATTGTTGTCTTTCTTTAATAATGTTTTTTTTTCGTATTCTTTCAAGTAACCCCTTGCATCTTAGTGGTTTGATTGCCTTGATTGGGGTGAAATGAGTAAAAGAAAATGGATGAATGTGGAATTCGAAGAAGAATTACGGCTTTGGTGAGGCTTGTAATGATACTGAGCAGGACGGGTGCAAGGGTTTCATGCCCCTCACCAATCTATGATACACCCCACCCTGGATGTATGATGAGCCCGTTACTCAACTACATCTCAATTTCCATAAGTTAGTATTCTTTTTTTTTTTATTGTAACATAATTATGTACAATAATCGATCATCTACAATATAGGTGAACAATTCAAATAGAAAAATTGAAAATTAATACAATGTATGTAAATATATATAAATATATATATATATATATATATATATATATATATATATATTATATATAATTATATACAACATATAATTATATATAATACCTTATATTATTTATAACAACCAGAGCAGGCTTGTCAACACCAAGGAGTTAGATAAAAAAAATGGGCATATATCATATATAGGTATTGAATTTTATCGACTTGTTATTTATAATATATTATAAATAACACCTTATATATAATATATTATATATAATATATGTATATAATTATATATAACACCTTATATATAATATAAAAATATATATAAAAATAATACAATATATCTAAATATATATAAAAATATATAAATACAATGTATCTAAATGCAAATTAGAGACATGTCATAATCTAATTGATCATACCATCTTAAATAAATCAACAATGTTTTAACATCAACTTTAGATTTTTTTTATTAAAAGTTGAATAATTTTAAAACATTCAACATTATGGATAAAAAATAGTAAATTTTATATAGTGTTTTTTTTTCGAAACTTAACATTCAAAGATTTGAGCGTAAAATAAGGACTCCAGAATGACGTTAAAATCCGCGAAAAATTTTCATCCTTTAGCATTTCGTTTAATTTTTAACGTATATAAATGTAGGTATAAAAAGTTGATAGTAAGGGTTACAAAGCACTTCCCGGTGTCCCCACTCAGGCTCCCCTCCAGTCGTGGGGTAAGACACATAGGCTTCCGCATACTGTGGAAGGTACCGGAGATTCGTGGTAACGTCCGATCACTGAATTTCCAATAAACACCAATTATCTTTATTTTTTAAAATCGTGTTCACCCTCAAGTAAGGCAGTAAAGCCACTAAGACAAAACAAAAGGTTACTGGGTGTGGAAGAATTAGAAAAAAAAATGAATCATTACTAAGCAGCGAGAACAATAGAAGAGTAATCAGGAAGGCAGTAGATAGCGATTGAAATTGCATTTAAATTTTTGAAGATTAAAGTTGACTGGAAAGCATGGGGTTGGAGGCGAGAAGTGCGAGAAAAAGAAACTGTTAGCATAGAACTTACGGTTGCATCTAGCCAACTCGACTGTAAATTGATGAGACTTCGTCACTTCATAAAATCTAGGAACCATAACGATGAACTCATCCGAAAAAATTTCGTGAAACTATTTATAGAAAAAGCACAGGGAGGCAACTTTATGCTGGTGGCAAGTGACTGAAGCCAAGACGCCAGGTTAGGACCAATAATATTGCTGATTTTTCTTTGGATTTTATCAATGTTATGGTCCGGTTCCTTGTATCACGGTGATAGTCCAAGGTAGAACCAATAAAGAAGAACTCGAACACAGGTATGGAATAACACAGATATATTACAAACAGGAATATATACAGAGAAGTAGAAGTATTAGTATGAACAATCAGGTATAGTAGAGAGAACAATGTAGTCTCGACCAGTATGACTATTCCAATGTCTTGCAGTAATTGTCTGAACGCAACTCTGTTTCGGACTGCCTCTGACTCGACTCTTGACTCCACTTGAACTACTGACGCGACTTGAATGACTGACTGACTCCACTTGAACTACTGACTCACGATATTGAGTCTCTCCCTCCCACTGGGGCAACATGTGACACAAGGTCGGTTGTTTATTGTGGGTATTCCCGAGCCCGTGGGCTCGGCCCAAAAATATACCCGTTTGAACCCGTATAAACGGGTTCAGGGCGGAGTTTACCTCCCCGAAGGAGACTCCGCCCTTCGGCGTAGCCTCCCGGGTTCCTCAAATCCGGAGACAGAGAGTTGAACCGATCAGTCGCTCAGAAAATGAACTACTGACTCCGCCCCCACCCCCACTGGGGCAACATCGGTCGGTTTTTTAGCCTCCTTTGAACCCGTATAAACGGGTTCAGGGCGGTTTACCTCCCCGAAGGTTCCTTCGGCGTAGCCTCCTCCCTCTCCGGAGACAGAGAGTTGAACCGATCAGTCGCTCAGAAAATGAACTACTGACTCACGATATTGAGTCTCCCCACTGGGGCAACATGTGACACAAGGTCGGTTTTTTATTGTGGGTATTCCCGAGCCCGTGGGCTCGGCTCCAAAAGGGCGAGTTTACCTCCCCTGAAGGAGACTCCGTCCTTCGGCCCTCCTTCGGGTTTGAACCCGTATAAACGGGTTCAGGGCGGAACCATTACCTCCCCGAAGGAGACTCCGTCCTTCGGCGTTTAGCCCGTCCTTCGGGTTCCTCTCCGTCCGGAGACAGAGAGTTGAACCGATCAGTCGCTCAGAAAATGAACTACTGACTCACGATATTGAGTCTCCCCCCACTGGGGGTTTTTTGTGGGACCATGTGACACAAGGTCGGTTTTTATTTCGGGATTCCCGAGCCCCCCCACTGGGCTCGGCCCAAAGGAGACTCCGTCCTTCGGCGTAGCCTCTTCGGGTTCCTCTCCGTTTGAACCGATCAGTATAAACGGGTTCCCCCCACTGGGGCCAAGGTCGGTTTTTATTTTTCCCGACCTCCCCGAACCCGGAGGGCGGGTTTACTCCGCCCTTCGGCGTAGCCTCCTTCGGGTTCCTCTCCGTCCGGAGACAGAGAGTTGAACCGATCAGTCGCTCAGAAAATGAACTACTGACTCACTTTTTGCTACTCCTGAGGCGCAGTATTTATTAGATATGGAATAGTTCATTATTATTATCATTATGGGTAAGGTCCCATAACAATCAACGATCTCTAAATATATAGCAGGAGCAGCAGACCATATGTGGCAGCAATATTCTAAGCATGATAGTCTTATAGATAAGTAAGATAGATTCTGGAGATAAAAATTGTCTAGCACGCTGTATTGACCCAACTTTCTTAGCAGCAGATGGAGAAATGGATTCAATATAGTCTTTCTACTTCATCTCAGCCGAGAATATTAGTCCGAGAAAGTGCAGAAAACAAAATATTCATGACGTATCATAATAAATGATTAATAACTGAAAACTACGATTGATCGATTTGTTTTTATTTACGGTTTACCAACCTATTGTAGGCTATTTAAAGCCAACTGATATTTGGGATTTTAAGAATGATTATTTTTTTGCGATTGAATATTGTATTAACAAATTATTGATCGCCATTAAAAGACAAAATTTATATTTATTATCACTCATGATAATAATTAATGCTAATGCTGAAAAACGCGTAAGCTAACAGGTTTCGAACCTCGCTCTACAGTGCTAAATCGAAGTTAATAAATATAGAATTATCAGTAAAAAAGATGGACACTATATATGGGAAAAATACTTAGATGGAAATTAGTTTGAGGCCTAGTACGAAATGCTTCTGTTTGCATAGCGAAGGTCTGAAGGACAAAATATAAATGGTCTCCAACAATTTTAAGTGGTAAATCGAGTGGGGCTTGAATAGTAAATGAGTCCACACTGAAATTAGCGGCACAATTATGGCCATTTGTTTGGTGATCTGCGATGGAAGACCCGTATGTGTTGGTCAGAATGTCTGAAGGAGGATACATAAGATTGAGGATTTTTGTTGGTACGTGTTGTTTTATTCTGACAGACAGCCTTTGAGTCGTTCTCCCTATGCAGCGAGAACCACAACTACATTTAAATGAATAAATCAAGGAGCTATTATGATGTAGAGGGAGAACGTCTTTCCGCATGGATGGAAGGACAGATGTGTCAGAAAAAAGCTACACGAGTGTTAGCAGCAAAGTAACACTGTCGAACTCCTAAAGAAGCCCGCTTAGCATATCTATCACTGATACTGCCCAGCCAAGGAAGGCGCAGCTACAACAGATAAACAATTCATTTTAGAATAACAATAATTTTTCCAGATATTTAACCCATAGCTGGAGGAGGAGATGGATACATACGGTTCCCAAGTAATAATCAGTGTAACGAAAACGAATGGAATTTGGACGCTAGATTAATATGAAGAAACAATTTATTCAATATATTTAATGTATTTACAGACATCCTGTTTTTGTAGTATGGTTGGATGCAAGATTTCCGAGTACACCTGTCTGCTAGGAAGGCTAGATATTCCTTGTTGCAGACGCCTGCTCAGGTACATTTGTATTTGTTGAACATTCCCAGAGCCAAACTGTGGTTCATGGAAGAGAGCGCAGTTTGAACGAAGCCATTACGCTCAATCTCACAGTCACGATGACATGTGACTTCACGCTCGTGAAACAAAAGACAGCTTCGTCTATCCAGCTTAGATAGCCAGGTTGGTATTATCACGTCAACTATGGTGAGATTCGAAACTAGATCTCATGGACGGAACGCTAACATTCTAACCACTGGCCCACTCTCTTCTTGTTAGTAATTATTCCTTAAATAACCTAATGCAGTTTCATAGTTTGATGAATTATATATAAAAAAATTCGCTAGAAGATGGAACAGAGCTTGGTACTTTAATAACAATTTAATTCAAATAATTATATTGAAGTTTTCGGCTCTTGTTTTAAAACATGAGAACTCTTATGTAGCGTTGGAATCATAGTTTTAAATAAATAATTATATATATATATATAAAAGATATACCTTACATAAAAGATAACCCTTTATGAAGTCGTCAAAAAACAAACGTTACGAAAGTTTTTCTTTTTTTTATATGCACAATTCCCTTTCATAATAAAATAAAATAAAATAAATAAATAAATCTCCATAGACAAGCAAACTAGACGAAGTTTAATACATCTTCCGTTTCATTTTAGACACCCCCACCTTTCCCCGACTTGACATCTTGAAAGTATCTCTATACCGCTACTTATTATTAACACCCTACACTCGCCTACCCAATTTAGACAATTCGCCCTAGCTGTTACCATGGGGATTTTGATTTCAATTTTTAAAACAAGTAAATTTCAGATATACGTTATTCCAACAAAAATTTCGCTTGAAGATGGAACGGAGCCCATTTTTATTTTTAATTTAAACTCAATTTAATTTAAAGGATTATATTGAAGTTTTCGGCTCTTGTTTTGAAACATGAGACCTCTTATGTAGCGATTTGGAATCATATTTTAAAAATAAATAAATAATTATATATATATATATATATATATATATATATATATATATATATATATATATATATATATATAATTCATCTTCAAGAAGCGAGAGCAAGATCTAAAAGATCCAAACCGTTATCCGTTACATCCCTTGCATATCCAAGCTTACAGCAACTGGCAATGGCAAGCGGTCACCTAACCAAGTACTGACCAGGTTCGACGTTGTATAACTTGATATGACCGCAAGCTTTCAAAACTGGAATATGACCGCTGGCGACGGTAGGAAATTGGTGAATATCTCCCCTCCGCCCACTCAAGTAACAAAAATGTAGGCCAGTGAAACACGTGTGACTTTAAACAGGCGTTGCTTTTGCAAATGATATAATTTGATTGTCGACAAAAGCGGTGTCTTCTCGTGCGCTTTTCAATTAACAACAAGGTCGAGTGCATGTCAAGTGCGTGCACGTTGGCTTGTATTCATATCCGTTCAAAAGACATTTTCAGATCTATCTATCTATCTATCTATCTATCTATCTATCTATCTATCTATCTATCTATCTGCATGTTTCATTAAAAACGACAGACAAGGTACTACAGTTAAGATTTTTATTTAATTTTCCTTGAACAAGAGCTTTCTTTTTTGGACAAAGAGTGTGTAACAACTGTCCAAATGTTCTATAGTTCCGAGCGCTTTCGGCTATACCTTTAGCCATTATCAAGGATCATTCAATTTTTCAGCTTAATTCAGTGTGTGCATTATGTGTATGTTTTAGTGTGTTATGGAGATGTTTTTAATTTCCGAATACGGTCAGCACATTGTGGCCATGTTCATAGTTAATATTGTTAAGAGTTGGCTTTTTCTTTTTAATTATTAGGACTTCCATTATTTTTAAACTTTTTTTACAAGTGGACGAGATTATTATATTTGTGTTTCTAATGGAGTCTGGTAAGTTTGTGTGTGTGTTTAAATGGGTTCTAATGGAGCTATGATCAGATAGATATAACGTAAGACGTCTGGATAAGCATGTAGTTGTGTAACCGATGTAATTATTTATGAGACGCTTTGATCAGGGACACAGTTCCTTAATGGGCATTTGAACTCATAGAAAATGTTCGTTTTTTGTAATTTTGACTTAAATGGTGAGTATTATTTTTGAGGATAAGGTTAGCTGTCTTAAAGTTTTTATAATAGATAATTAATTCGATTTTTTTATTTGGGTCAATTGGGGTAGTGTATTTTTTTTATATGTCTAAGTGAAGATTCGTCTTGTTTGTAGTTAATGTGAATTTGGTTTTTGTAATAAATGTTTATGTAATTTCTGACTGTGTGTTCACTTTCATTATTATTTACTTTGGTTAGAAATAGTCTAATTTGGTGGTCTATAAGGTGGTTAGGGAAGCTGTTGTTGATTAGTATTTGTTTTACATTATTAAGTTCTTTGAGGAAGAGTAGTCGAGAGGATGAATTCTGGTGTGCTCTTTTTAGGAAGTTCCTCTATTACTGCTATTTTGTACCTGAGTGGGCATTCGCTTTTAAAGTTAAGGTGGCAAGAGTTTTTGCTAGTGATAAATTATATATATATATATATATATATATATATATATATATATATATATATATATATATATATATATATATATATAGAGAGAGAGAGAGAGAGAGAGAGAGAGAGAGAGGAGGCACGGTGGAGCAGTGGATAGCGGCTTGGATTGAGGAATCGCAGAGCCGAGTTCGAATTCCAGTCGAATCCATTACATTCACTTACGTGCTAATACCCTTGGGAAAGGTATGTATCCTCTTCATCTCCCTCCAGCTATGGGTAAAATAGCAGGAAAGACTGGGTTCTATAGCCTTGGATGGCAACTGGTCTAGGAGAAGGACAACTCTGAATTCAAAAACCTGCGGAGGGTCGTTTGGGAACCTTGTGGCATGCATTCGGTGCACCAGGTTTCTGTATTCGTCCCTCCAAAAAGTGTGGCTGGTCCTGCACGAAGCCTTCACCACTATAATCAAATCTCATGTGTCGGGATGTCGGTTTCCTGGGGACTTATCGGCCTGACCCTCATACGTCGAATGCGACGGGAGAGTCGATTATATATATATATATATAGAATCAAAACATTGACAAAAAGCAATATTTGTCAAGAAACGGTTAAATTAATGAAAAAGCGTTCCATACAGTTTCAAAAATATTTCATAGTAATTATTCTGATGAAGTTTCCTTTATGGTACGTAGGCTTTATGAATTTAAGCACAGTACTAGATTGGTTGCAGTGTCTCATCATTTTACAGTTGAAATGGCTAGATGTAACCGTAAGTTCTATGCTAAGAGGTCCTTCTCTCACACTTCTCATATGTGGAACTCTACTCTAGCTTCTGGATTCCCAGTTAACTTTGATCTTCAAAAATTTACGTGCAATATTTTAATTCTTGTTCTTTTATTGTTCTCTCTCCTTAATAGTATTTTTTTCTCATATTCTCTAAAAGTCAGTAACACTTCGCGTCTTAGTGGTTTTATTTCCTTGCTTGGCGCGAAATGATTTAAAAATGAAATGTACAGCAATTTAAAATTCTTTTAAAAAGCCAACCTTCCAGCTGTCGCCGTTTCTACCAATTTTGAATCATCAGACAGTAAAGAGAATCTGCCATTCTAAGATACCCTTATGTAGATAATCATGATGCTGGTAAAGGGGAGGAGGAAAGAATTAAAGAGGAGGAAATAAAATATTTGCTATAAATATTCCTACCCAGGCCCATAGCTTGCTAGGAGGAACTTTGTAGCATGCTTGCACGCCATCAATTACCTTTCGTCATGATTTCTTTCATTTTAGTAGCGTATACTCTACTGAATTATTGTAATTTCTCCTCCTGACTCAATACATACATACATACATATATATATACATATATTCAGTAAATAGAATCTAGTTCTCTCAGTGATTGTGCATTTATCTAAAAATAAATACGCATGAATTCACCTTCATCCCTGCCGGCTTAGTGGTAGAATCCCAGATTGACACCAATTCAGTCGGGTTTCGATCGTAGATAGAGGCAACCGGACGTCTAGCCACACTGATGAGCTGTGATGCAGCGAAACAGTCTGTTTGTGGATGACGATATATATTTTAAGACATTTTTATGTTTATACATTCTTTTTATAGATACAAATATTTAAGTAAATGGTCTGTTTATAATAAACAGTATCAAACAACATTTACCGGCCTGAATGTCCGAGAAATTTTCACAGAAAATATTCGTCCTCCGACAGGATTCGAACCTGTATTCTATACGGAACCGTCATTTAGCCTACCAATTTGGCCACGAAGGAGCGTTCGGTTAGCAAGTTCGAATTTACTGTATTTAAACTTCAATCTTCCATGAATCTCTCACGTACATTCATATCTGTTCATGGCGTATCAACTCCTGTCGGAATGTCTTAAAATAATTGTCGGACTTTGTCCAGTTCATAATGTGTGACGTCATTTGTTTACATTTTACAGCTGAATTTACTACCTTGGTTTCAACCTGATGGTATCCTCTGGCGATTTTTATCAAATGACCTCTTAACGCTTTATTTTTTAAAAAACTAATGGACGCTATATTATTTTAAAAAAAATAAACAAACGCACGACATTAGGTGGAATAGAAGGGGAGGAAGAGGATGTTAAGAAGGAAGGCGAGAAGAAGAAGAAGAAGAAGAAGAAGAAGAAGAAGAGAAGCAAGGGTATTATAAAAGTATCGGTAGGGGTGTTAATTGAAATGTATATTTTTTTCTTCTTCCTCCTCCATTTATAATGCACCAAAAGTCATGCGTTTGTTTATTTATATAAATAATATAATATAACGTTCAGTAATTATTTTTTTTTTAAATAAAGCGTTGTGAAGTCAATTGATAAAATCGCCCGAGGAGAGCGTAAGTTTGAAACCAAGGTAGCGGATTCAACTGATCACCTGATTTTTAATTTTATATAATATATACCAACGGCTTTCCATACTTAATACTTCCCGTTTTCACACTCGCGTGGTCATGTGTAACGTCACGACCTGTGATGCGATTTTCGCTTCCGCGTTTCGTATACACGAGTTTGTCGTTGCTTTGAAATTTTTCATGCATTAAAAAACAGACTATTATTATTGTTTCGTTCGTGTATTGTTTGATATATTGAAATGTAATTGTCATCTTTGATAATGGCTTATGTAAGCCGAAAGCTTAGATATGATGTATCAATATGCTGATTTCCTTTCGTCTTTCAATGATAATGTTATTAAGCTTATCAGACAATATGAAAGGAACTTACTTAAAATAAATAGACAAAACTTGTCTATATTATTTAATGAAACATGCATCAATGAAAATGCCTAAATATACAATATATATATATATATATATATATATATATATATATATATATATATATATATATATATATATAAGCTAAGAAATAAAAAAAATAAATAAAAATAAATAATGACAGGCAACATAATTTAACCCAAATAAACAAATAAACGACTTCCGGTAAAATAAACGCCAAAATCGACTACCCACAATGTATATATAAATAGCCGAGAAAAATAACAGCACTCGTGGCCTGACGATTGCATCTAGCATGAAACAGACTGTCGCCTCTGTGTTGACTTCAATGTTCAATTTTATATTTACACACGCTCTATCTCTGATATATATATATATATATATATATATATATATATGTACTAGTGCATGACTACACCTGTGACTCCAAGTTGCTGTGCAATAAATCAATTAACTTTTGTTTAAAAGTAATGAAAAAGGCTATAACTTGTTTTAGCTCATGAAAAACTCACCCTAAACTAAGAAGTGGAATTTAACATATACGCAATAAAAAATATTCCAGAAGATTTATTTTTCAATTTGCTAATGATGTACAGTGTAACCCGGATATAAGAGAAACCCGGATTTTCTCTGGTCCCAAATTAGAGCCTGTGTTAATGTATATAAAATAGACCAAACCCGGATATAAGAGAAACCCGGATATAAGAGAGATTTTCTCTGCTCCCAAATTAGAGCCTGTGTTAATGTATATAAAATAGACCAAACCCGGATATAAGAGAAACCCGGATATAAGAGACTTCTTCTCCGGTCCCGCCAACTCTCTTTACATCCGGGTTACACTGTATTTGGATAGTACTTATAGATATCCCCATATCCTTGGACAAAGTCTTGGTGCTGTTGTCACTCCACCAAGTTGAGAGGGAAAAAAAGGAGAAGAGAAAGACAATAGCTGCCTCGCTTTTTCATAGCTTCTTGAGGGCGTCCTCAAGCGACTTCTTGGCAAAACAGGCGAATCTATATGACGGTAACCCAGAATATTCAGAGTGGGTCGCCTTCTAGAGCGACAATCGTCGGTTATGTGCCGACTGCCTTTTTTTTTTTTAGGTCTATTAAACAACTAACATCTACAAGCCTGAACAGCACATGACTGGGATCTCCTGCTTGTGTGGCATGCTGCACAGTCCTGTTGTCAGACCCAGAATCTTCCAGCAGCTACCGTCTTGATCCAAGGCAACACTACCACCTCAAGACACTTAATGTAGTCCCCCGTGTTGAGGTTGAGGCTCTCACCAACAAATTCAGGGGTTCTTTTCTTATTAGAACGATCAGAGTAAGTGTTTCGAGCTGCCGTACCTTCGTAATCACCATTAGACACATCCAACTCTTTCCGAATCTTCTGCACTGTTCTCAGATTTACATCCAAACATTCTGAAATT
>CAHIKZ030000144.1:5000-65000 GCA_903632075.3 Acanthosepion pharaonis | reverse complement strand
TTTACTGGGCTGGCTTCGATCCAAGTCTTCATGGCAGAAATCAATTCCTTTTGATTTCAATGAAAGCAACTATTTGTCTCAGGCGCCGTAACGCTCTTTGCGTTTAACCTCACTAAAAACATTTTTCCATCAACCCTTTGAAAAATGTCGAACCTCCAATTCACTGGAAATTACGTAGACTCATACCCGCTTGATTCTTGATCGCCTATGGTATAAAAACGATTTTTTGGATCGTTGCCAAATGAAAATTCATTCAAGGCTTTCAGACATCCCCCAGGAATAAAAGAGAAAAGAAAATAAGAATGAAAAACAGTGGATCGAGTATTTTCTTAAGGTGTTCAGTTTTGTGCTTATAAAATCCATTACATTCTAATAATATAAAGAAGTCACTTCAGCATACCATTTGATCAAAATCTATTTTCCTAACAAAGGTAGTTTGCAATGCGTTATTTAAGCAATTTACCCAAATTTAGTTAAAGTTAAACTTTGGTAATGAGTTTATTTTATTAAGCTAAAAATGCTCCGATGTTGGACAGTTTATATTTAAACTTCCACCTGAATTTTAAAAAATGATCCAAAATATAGACCTCCCCACCAAAAAAAACATAATCCTTAACAAAAAACTTCCGTTGGTTTTTAATCAAATTTGTAGAAAGAAAAAATTGTTACTGATATACATCCTTTTGGTGGAGTACCTAATGGCTGCTCCAGTTACTGCTACGGAGTAAGTACTTATTTAAGACGTTTCATACCGAGAAAGACAATTTTGGTAAAATGAAAAATTGGACCTTGTCTGAACAGTAACATCAGCGAAAACAAACAACAGCTGTTTAGAGACAGAATGCAAACATTATGGAATCGGATTTATTGTCAAGAGTAAAGGGAGGAATAATGTACATCGATGTTGGAAAGTATCAGACGGTCCTTGTTAAAGAAAAAAACATATGAATGACAACAAACAGAATGGTCCCAGAATGCCCAGCTAACAAAGCCATGGCGTTTTACTTTCAAAAGACTGACTTCAAAAAGTTCAGAGGTCATCCAAGAACAACCATAGTCACAACGCTGAATCGAGACATTCAAAGAACAAGACAGAAAGATCCCAATTTTCCTTTGGTGAAGTTTACAATCAAGGAAGCTCTGCAACGAATCCGCAAACTCGCAGAGGACAGAGAAGGCTCGCAAAATATTGTCGAATCAGTCACTGAAGATGAGAGAACATTTTAATTCCTGACCTCAAATCGAAACAGTTCTGATGATGATGATGATGATGATGATGATACACCCTAAAATGAAAAAAATTCTTACATTTTTTATTAATTTCAATTTAACAAATTTAGTATTGAAAATAATATAATTGGATGTAGTCTAGGTTGTGCTAGGGATAGTTTCGCACAATACCGCATGATGTTACAAAACCTAAATATTAATCTGACAACTCGAGTCATTTTCTTAAATAGACTTATCAGATTTCCATTTTCATATCGATTTTATGTTATTGCGTCCAACTATTTCAGAAAAGTTTAAACTGTCAGCTATTTTTTTTCTACATACAACGTATGAAAGCACGGGAAATACTCTTCCCTCGTTAGTCTCCAACAAGGGGACGCAACAAATCCATTTCGTTTAGCTGAAGCTCTTAGAAAAAAATGTCATTTGAATTATTTACGATCTATCTATCTATCTATCTATCTATCTATCTAAATACAACGTGTGAAAGTATGTCCTCGTCAGCCGCCAACCAGTGGAGGTAACAGCTTCGGTAGCTAAGGCGGCACTGCCACCCCTGGCGCCACTAGCAGTTTTTGCCACCGGACATGGTATTGTATTTTGTGTACGTGTCAGTGTCTTGCGATTTCTTTTTACAACTTAAACTGAAATTTTCAATGATGTGTTAAAATAAACAAACCGCCAGTAGCGACCGTTATTAATGACTTATAATGGAAAGTAAATAGATGTGTTTCACGTCGGAAGTAGCATTGTGTTGTGAGTTAGGGTTTTTATTTAACTTTTTAATTTTGAATCTTGAGACCAGATCCAATTCGTTTAGCCGAACCGATAAGAACGAAATGTCATTTGAATAATTTCTACAGTCCCTAAGTCACAAAAATAAAGCTCCCGTTGGCATATATATATATATATATATATATATATATATATATATATATATACACACAACGTGTCAAAGCACGTGTGGTACATACCCACGTCAGCCATCAACCAGAGGAAGTAACAGAGTTTCGATGTCTAAGGCGGCACTGCCACCCCTGGCGCCACCAGCAGCTTTTGCCACCTGACAGGGTATTGTATTTTGTGTACGAGTCAATCTCTTGGGATTTTTTTTACGACAGCAACTGAACTTTTCAACGTTGTATTAAAATACACGACCGTCATTAATGACGTAGAGTGGAAGGTAAATAAATGTGCTTCACGTCGAAAGTAGCATTGTCTCCGAGCACGGTTTTATTTAACGTTATTTATTTATTTTGGATCTTGACGAGATCCAGCTCGATGCTCGTTGAACTGGGGTCTGGAGACGATGTGAAGCATGCTTTAGTTCCGGCCAGTGATGCCCACCTTCAAAAGGAAGGAAACGATTGACTGACCAGTCCAAGGAATCCACGCCATCCGATCTGAGTAAATTAACGCATGACATGCCCATCGCTTTACCACGCAGTGGGATCGCAGCCATTCGTAGCGGTTTTTCTTTCGCTCTTGCGTTGCCTCCCTATTCTCCTTCCATGGAATCGTTAATTCTACTAAGAGGACACACTTTGAATCTAATCACGCTACAATGTCAGGGCGTGAGTCTGTCTGAATGATGTGCACTGGAAATTGCAGAGGTTTTCTAGAATCAACTAACACTCTCCAATCACTGGTTTCACACAGCAGTGTCATGTTGGGAGTAATTTGGGTCTTCCGTACAAGGGCGTTCACCTTCCTTGTGAAAACGGATCTTAGGTTCTTTGGTCATAACAAGCTGTTTGTTTGCTCCTTCACACTGTGTACTGATTAAGTCCATAACCACTTCCAACACTTTTTTTTTATAATGCCCCGTGTAGATCTTCAGTGATTTTGAACGTGACATAATACGCATACATCAGTGTCAACGTACACCCACAGCTTTAGGTTGGTCGCATTTGGTTCCCTGAATTCCCTAAAAAACAATTTTAAGAGAAATATTTTATAAATTCCAGCCGACATATATACAACTGTTTTCTCATATCAATGCTTTAAAGTGTCTTCAAGCGAGTGAAGTCTGGAAGTCTTAAAGAAGATCTTCCTTACTCAGACTCTATAGACAGGTGCTACAGAATCCCTAACAAAGAACTTTAATAAATAACAAAAGCCACATCACCTGAAGACTTCCAAAAGCAGCTAAAATTGATAGCATATTGTTATATACCGTACCTAACACTAATTGGTATGTCCCAATCCTCATAAATACTTTGGATACTATTTTACGTTGGGGGTGGGTAATATGCTGTCTAAGTAGTCCACCACTAGCAGTGGTTTACCTACTTCACGCCGCTGGCGAGTATTGTATTTTGTTGATGTTATAAAGATTACCATTTCATTTTCAATCTCCGTTTTGGTTATTCCTCATTCAGTAACCCTTTCTAGGTTACAACATACACGAAACTAGAAGGGAAAATAATGATATAATCAAGATGTTGGCTTTCCGCACAATCTTAAACAAAAGACTAGGGAGGAAACTCCGAAAGACCGATAACGTTTACTGGATGTGAGAATACTAATTTCCTAAAAAACAACAACAAAAAAACAATTTTAAGATTTTATTAATTCCAGCCGACAATAACGCTAATTGTTCGGCCATTGAATGTTTCCTTATAAGAAAACAGCTAAACTCACAATTATCATTACCATCAAATTAATTATATATCAAGTTTTATTAAAGACCAGAAAAAATATTTTTTATTAATTAAGCCATTAAAAAATATGTTTCTTAAAAATACATTTAGTGTTTAAATCTATGCGTTAGTTGCAAATGCCATGCCGCCATATTGGATTGTTCATTTTATTTAATATATTTAATATATTTCGTCCTAAAATCAATGAAATATATATATATCTATAAATAAAGAAATATAGTTTTAAGGTGTGGTATATTTATGGGATAAAGTACTCAATATCAGAGATAGAGCGTATGTAAATATAAAAGTGAACATTGAAGTCAACACTCAGAGGTGACAGGTTGTTTCATGCTAGACGATTGCTTCTAGCATGAAACATCCTGTCGCCTGAGTGTTGACTTCAATGTTTACTATATATATATATATATATATATATATATATATATATATATACAGGAGGGTTAAATGAAGAACTACAACTAAAATTGAAATTTGTTACTAAACCGTGGAAAAAAAGAAATATGGAAATAAAGTATATAGCTTACTAATAAGTATGTATGTGTGTTTTCACGCCAACACACACGCACATATGTGTGTGTGTGTGTGTGTATGTATGGTTGCGTGAAAACACACACATACACACGCACACACACACAGACTCACACACAGATATATTGGTGATGATATCTTTTATCGCATTCATTAAGCAATAGGCTTTATAATCGGTTGTGGAATGTCCAGGGAATTTTGTTGAATACAAAACTTAACGTATCCCGTGCTGAATTAATTACAATCCTACTCTCTGGTTCCAAATTCTGGACCACCTACCGGAACCATATGTGTCATGTTGATGCCTTCCGTAAGCAATGCCTTCGTGTAATCTGTGACTAGAATCTGAAAGTCGAAATATCTAATAGTATTTTTTCTAATCATTTCACCCCAAGCAAGGCAGTAATGCCACTAAGACGCAATAGGTTACTGAGTGTTACAGAATATTAGAAAAACTATTATTAAGCAGAGAGGACAATGAAAGAATAAGAAGACAGAAGATAATGATTGACATTAAATTTAATAGTTTTCTAATCCGATCGTAACTTGCTCATGTTGTACGCATGGGAAATGAAAAGACATCGAATATATTCATGTATAACCAATTGTATGATAGAGTTTGAAAAGTGAAAAAACCCTTTTGATGTACCAGGAGAAATTTGGGAAAAATCCAAATTCTATTGGCAAACCTCTGTTGTCTTTTGAGGAAATTGATTCAAAAGGCAATACAAATTTTGAGTGGTCATAAATTGAACATCTACGTATTACAAGGCAGGACACTGAACACTGCTGTAGCATTCTATCAACCTTCACAGTGTGGTACTCGTCATTGTTCTATATGTGATATGTTGCGTGAGTAAACATTAGAAGCCATCGATGGCACAAACACAAGTAGACCATCAAGGGCGATGCATACTGTTGAATCCTCATACGCTGAAAACGACGTGAGAGTCACCTACTCCTACATATATACCAGGTGTAACAGCAAATGTTTAATATCTAAAAACCATTAAACTAATTGAGTTTCTATTTTCCAGGTTTCAGATAAGGCGTCTAGCCATCTTGAAACTATTTGTTGTAAGAATCACTGAAAAACTTTTTGATTTATTCATCTAGAAAGAGAATAGGTTAAAATCCTTTTGTGTCAGACCCACTCTCTTCCCGATTGAGCAATAGTGAGAGGAAAAAGATCCTTCAGGCCTTCAGTAATGCTACCAACATAACATTTATACTCTGGCTTCCATCTTCAAACTCCATTCAAGAACCATCAAGAGAATGACGAATAAGTCTAAAAAAGAGGGAACAGTAAAAAGAAAAATTGGATCAGGATGTCACAACAAGAAGAGGGATCATCTTTTCAACTTAGAGCTGAATACATTCTTATTGTTCAAAGTAGAGTGTTATAAAACCGCGGAGAATTACAGTAAGATATCTTTAATCATTTTTAAAAATGTAACAATTGGACAATTTTAGTGTTACACGATTTGTACAGTTTTGTTTTTACACCCGGTATATATATATATATATATATATATATATATATATATATATATATATATATATATATATATATATGTGTGTGTGTGTGTATATGTGTATGTGTGTGATCGTGTGTGTGTGTGAGCGTGTGTGTGTGTGTGTGTGTGTGTGTGTGTGTTTTGTGGAATAAATTACAAAAATTATGTCTGCTTATTTTTCTCATAATCCTTTCATATTCAAGAATATTTTTCCGTATATTGCAATTGTAATTTAATTGTTATATACGGAAAAATATTCGTGAATATGAAAGGATTATGATAAAAATAAGCAGACAAAATGTTTGTAATTTATTCAGTCAAACATGCCTAAGAGATAATTTGCTACCTAAATACACACATGTTTTGTACTAATCCTGGGTATTACGATAAACTAATCGGGAGATTGGAGGTTTTTATGAGCGTGGAAAAATAATTGCTGTCCTTCCCACGTTCCCCTGACATGGAGTGGTAACACCTGTTAATGCCCCAGCTATGGGCAAATAGTGAACCCCTAAACAAGAACAAAACACTATGAAACTATAAAAATACATTTTATAGTAAAAATACCAGCAATATATTTTTATACCAAAAATAATATATATTTATTCTTTATTTAGTTGAATTAATGTGAGTTTTTGAGCCTGGGTTTCAGGCTATTTGCTATTGTCAGACAAACTGATTAATTTTTAAATTTTGGATTTGTATATGGTTGCGTATATCAGTGTTTTTGTGGTAATGGGAGGAACATTGCTGTCGGAACACCACTCATACTTACGCAAACATACATATACGCACGTACACTTATTGACGCACACAGATACACGCATACACGCACGCCCATTCAGAGCCAGTGTTGAGTCGATTATACTCTATGGCTCAGCGACATGGACACTCTCTAAAGGCATGGAGGAACGTCTGGATGGAATTTACTCCCGTCTTCTGATGAGAGCTCAAAACCTCTCTTGGAAACGCCATCCGACCATTTACCAAATCTACAGCAATATCCCCCGTTTTTCTCTCTCATACGAGCATGTCGAGCAGTGTTTGCTTGCCACTGTCACTGTGCCGAGAATGAGATTGTCTTCTCTCTCCTACTCTGGAAGGCTGCGTCAAACCTGACCAAGGACAGAAAACTATCATTCTCTGACGTCATCTCAAGAGATGCAGGCATTGGTAAGCAGGACTTGGGGACAGCAATGAAGGACTGGGAGGTCTGGCATAGTGTTGTGGACTCCATGATCTTGACTGCGGTTGACACATGTGTGGCACCATTTACGAGGCAGAGAAAGGAAAAGAAAGAAAAGAAGGCAGAAAGAAAGGCGAGACGAATCGTGGGTGATCAGCAGAACACACACACGGCTAAGAGACAATGAATATATTGATAAGTAACCATGACGAAAGGGTGTCATTTCAATGACAGGGAAATTCTGGGTAAGAAGAAAGGGAAAGAAAGAAAGAAACAGATGTGTTTTGATAACGGCGGTGTTATCTAGGAGTACGTAAACAAAACGGCTGCTCGACTGGCCAACGAAAAATTCAATTGAAAACGTTAATTTTAATAATTGACAAAACACAGGTGTAACTACAGGACTTTGGGTAGATATGAAAAATTAAAAACCACACAAGCCGTGTCCGCTGACCGAATTTTTTGCGACGAAACAACTTTGGCCTACGATAATAAAATTATGTTATCAGAAATATGTACCGAAGGAAAATGAATGGGGACCCAGAAGTGTTTTTTCTCCTTCCTTGGAGGCGACAGACTGAAATTTTAGAGATATTTTTTTTGAGGCCGTGTTAAGAAGACCACCCATTTTGATAATTAGCGATAAAATACCTGACAAAAACCACGTGTGGAACAAGAGTTGTCATATTGTCCGTTTGCGGCTGGAGAAGTGATAACGGCGATTAAAGCGGAAGAAAAGGGTAAGAGAAGAGATAATTTTTTTTTAGTTAAGCAAGATATTTTTTTCCCCCGAAACAAAGCCGCGGATTCGTTCACGCCCGACTAAAACATCATTGGTCAAGTGGTGATCACGTGACGCACGAAGGAGGAGGAAAGATACCTGACTAAGACCTCATTGGCCGAGTGGTGATCACGTAACGCCTCATCCAGAGTATAAGTATGAGAAGCTGCTACGAGGAAGTGGGGAGGGCAGTTCACGCCCCTCAGAAGTATGGTGAGAAAGTGGGAGGAGGAAAGGTTCCCAAAATGGAAAAGTGTGGAAAATCCCTAACCAGAAATAAAAGAGGTGGATATGTATTTAGAATTATCGAGGAACCCCCCGACGCCGACAGACCCACCCCGGTTTTGGTCGGCGTCAATAAAAGCGAGGCCCCAACAGGCAGAAATCAGAGAGTTCGGGCTCGAGTTTCCAGAGTTGAGTTCCCAGAGTCAGTCTCCAGTTGAAACCGCCTCGCAGATAGCTGACCAAGATTCACGCAAAATTCCGGACTCCTCTTCAACCCAAGAACAATTATTTTGAATAGCGACTTAGAACCAGAACACCGAAATAAGTTTTTTTTTTCGACTTTCGTCCAAAGACACACCGAAACGCCAATTTCTTAGAGAGCAAACAACTTGAAGCGTTAAAAACTTGCCTAACGGAAAAACGACGTGTCACAATCCACAGAACGGGTCGGGAGATAGATGCAGTCCTATGTATCGAACAACTAGACATAAAGTTTGTTACCTTTTTCTTTGATACTTTGAACTTTTTTAGTTTTTTCTTTTCTTTTATGCATATTTGTGTAGTATCACCCCCGTTGAACTCAGTTTGCATTACGGCCCCAACCACTGTTTGATCTCGTCTGTCTAAGATCAATTCACAGCGTGGGTAGGCAGACTGGAGATCAATGCAGTTACCTTGGTAACCAGGCGTTGGAAGCGAGTTGGGAACGACGAGGCTGATATCAAATCTAACCAGATTCCCACCCGAATCACCAAAAGGTTAGAACGTCACATTTGGGTGCCGCGACCGATACCAAGCCAGTTGGTCGTCACAGGACGAGACAACACGACTGACGCGACAGGCGGACGTCACGTTTGGAGCAGCGACACCCGAACGGAGCAGCGAGGAGCGAACAGCTGGCGCCGCGGCGAGGACGTCACAATTGGTGCTGTTTGGAGACGTCACAACTGGCGTCGTGGTAGATCAGGATAGAACGTCACAGTCGGCGCTGCGACCGGGGAACGACGTCACACATAGTGATGTGTTCTGAATTAAATAGGACATAGAAGTTGATATGCGCCATAAACAAAATCAACCAACCAACGTTTTGTACAGCACATCCAACCCAAATGATTGAATATTGATCGCAAATTTTATGTTGGTCTTGTGTCTCATGGTGAGTATGCGTGATCGTTGAAATATACTTGAAGGGAAAACTTCGTCAGCGGTGTTGCTAATCTATCTATCTATCTATCTATCTATCTATCTATCTATCTATCTATCTATCTATCACAGTCCGTTCAATATCTATCTATCTATCTATCTATCTATCTATCTATCTATCTATCTATCACAGTCCGTTCTCTATCTATCTATCTATCTATCTATCTATCTATCTATCTCATTCTGTAATATCTACCCCGATCTACCCAAATCCCTCTCTCTAACACCTATATATATTTCTCATTGCATTCCTATCTATCTATTAAGGGCTTAAATATATTGTAATGCTATGTAATATCAAATGATTGATTGATTCATTTTCTACGATTTATCAACACTTTGATGGTTATTTGAAGCCAGAAAATATCTTTACATCGTAAGAATTTGTTTTATTTGGGAGGATAATAATGATTTAGCAATACAAGTCTTATTAATCCATAGCTGGGGGAGAAGATTCATACCCCTCCCAATGGTATTTGCGCGTAAGTAAATATAACGTACCCAAATGGAATTGAAACTCGGCTCTCTGATTAACTCCGAGTCGTTATTAATTCTCAGCCATCATTCATTACACCACCCGCGCATGCAGGCTTACTGCATCTGGTATTCCCAAGCGTTTACCCGTTTATGAACTGGCCAGGCTCAACGCTACTTAGCTTGGGTCATCGTCCAATTTCAACTTGATATGTCTATAAACCCCAATATCAAATACAGAAGAGACCTGAAGCGTGAGAAATTTGGATCTAAAAACGAATGCTGTGAATATCATAGGCAGAAAATGCCAGCGATGAGGAAAAGGGAACGTATACTTACAATCAGAAAGAGAAAGAGGAAATTTTTTTGGACATATAATGAGGAAAGAGAGCCTGGAGAATTAAACGACCACATGATATATTTAACGCAAGAGAAGCAAGGAGAGATTTTGTTAAAATGATGCTCCAACAGGAGCAAAGAGGAAGGGTAAAGGAAAATAATAGAGCAAGAAAAAAACAAAAAAACAAAACAAAACAAAAAACAACAAAAAAGAACAGGAAGTTGGTGAGAGTCATCATCACCTATATTACAGGCAAAAAGATTGGGATCAAGCTGCATTTCTTTACAAAAATCTTAAAATGAGATATTTTGGTATTTTTTAAAGTAAGAAATACAATTTGCTGATCCTGAGTAAAAGTGTATTTTTTGTTTTCATTTTCCTTAAGACTTTTTCTTGCTTACACGCCACGGCAAGAACAAGATTTCTATTGCCTCAAGTATTCTTTTCATCTGTGTATGAATTTTTTTCTTTCTGTCTGTCAATTCATGATCTCACTCTTTCTCTCTCTCTCTCTCTCTCTATCTATCTATCTATCTATCTATCTATCTATTTCAGTCGATTCATTATCTCTTTCTTTCTGTCTATCGATCCATGATCTCACACTTTTTCTATATCTATCTATCTATCTATCTATCTATCTATCTATCTATCTATCTATCTATCTATGTATTCAGTCAATTCATTTTCTCTTTTTTTATCTATCTATCTATCTATCGATTAATGAGCTCACTCTTTCTCTCTCTCTCTCTCTTTCTATCTATCTCTAATCATTTCACCCCCATGCAAGGCGGTAAAGCCACTAAGACACAAGGAGTTACTGAGTGTGAAAGAATACGGAAAAGAGAAACATTAAGGAGAGACAGCAATAGAAGAGTAATCAAGAAGACAGTAGATAGCGATTGACATTAAATTAAAATTTTTGAAGATCAAATTTGGCTGGAAAACATGAAATCAGAAGCGAGTTCCACAAAGGAGAAGTGCGAGAAAAGAAACTGTTAACATAGAACTTACGGTGGCCAATTCAATTGTGAATTGATGAGACCTTTCCGCCAATCAAGTACAGCGCTTAAATTCATCAGAGTTTAACCGAACAATTACCATGAAAGTATTTATAGAAAAGGCACAGGGCAGCTACATTATGGCAGTAGGAAAGTGACTGAAGCCGAGAAACCATGTCTGGACCAATAATATTGATGATTCTTCTTGGAATTATATCAAGAATTTCAGGAGCATCGAACCATATGTTACAGTAATATTCTAAGCTTGGACGAATAGTAAACTTATAAATATGTTCGATAGATTTTGTCGAGGAACATTGTCTAGAACGACACAATGAACCAACATTCTTAGCAGCAGGCCGAGGATTGGATTCAATAAATTCTTTCAATTTCATGTGAGCCGAAAATGTTATCCCAAGTAGGTTAGGCTCAGCCGTGCTGAGCGGGAGGTAGAAATGGGTCTCTCAGATGATTAATACAAAGAAGTTTCGTTTGAGATGCGGTAAACTTAAGCCATTCCCTGCCCAAGTTAACGGCAGATTCTAAGTCATTTTTGAGATCATCTGTGAAATTGATCTTATCGAACTGGTCAGATTTACTATCGGGAGAGGATTAGATGGTTGTGTCATCAGCATAGATATTAAGTAGAGAAATGATGTCACCAGGAAGAGCAGTTATGAAAATTAATAACAATGTAGGTCCATTGATAGAGCCCCTGGGTGAGACATGTGATAATACAAAAATATCTAGAAGAGAGACCGTTGACTGCAACTTTAATTTAATATCTATCTATCTATCTATCTATCTATCTATCTAATTCTTTCTTTCTTTCTTTCTTTCTTTCTTTCTTTCTTTCGTTCTTTCTTTCTTTTTTTGGTCTAATTCTTTATTTCTTCCTTTTTTTCTTTCTTTCTATATCTAATTCTTTCTTTCTTTCTAATTCTTTCTTTCTTTCTTTCTTTGTCTAATTCTTTCTTTCTTTCTTTCTTTCTAGTTTTTTTTCTGGCATTTAAACTCGCTTGCTTCGTTTTTGTTGGCATGAAACATAAACTGACCCTTCTTGATGTCTTGGCATTGCACCAGTTGGGTCAGCATAACTCCTTTTAACGTCTCCTTCCGATCGCTGACAGTTAATTAATCAAAGTTGGATTTCATCCTGGATACACGTGAAAGTCAAATGCACACTTATGTGGAGAGACAGACACGCAGATCAAGGTATAAACCAATTTAATCTCCTTAGACACCTGACTCTAAATAATCTAACTATCAAACACACTTCGTACATGTATAAATATATTAACCGTCTTAAGAATTTGCAAAATCTCACAGACGCCGGAGTTGATAGAGACGGTGCAAAATAGGCTTCGTTCTTTGCCCTTTTTTATTTGTTCTTTTTCTCATTTTATCGCGCATTCATCCTTTGCGAATATCAAATAATTGATAGAAATGATGTCAGTATAGATATGATCATATATATACATAGAGTCATACTGAAATAGACAAATCGAACTGAAGGGATATAAACTGAATGAGATAGATAGATTACAATAAATCAATAGATAGGTAGATAGATATGAACAGAATGAGATCGATATGAACAGAATGGGATAGATAGTAATGAATAATGGCTGAGAATTAATAACGGCTCGGAGTTAATCAGAGAGCCGAGTTTCAATTCCATTTGGGTACGTTATATTTACTTACACCATTTGGAGGTGTATGAATCTTCTCCCCCAGCTATGGATTAATTAGTAAGACTTGTATTGCTAAATCATTATTATCCTCCCAAATAAAACAAATTCTTAAAGAATTTTCTGGCAATGTAAACCGTGAATTTTCATTTGGCATTTCAAATAACCTAGAAAGGGTTGATAAACCGTAGAAAACGAATTAATCAATCATTTGATATTACATAGATAATTTCAATATGTTTAATACATTAAAAGAAAATAGATAGATATTGCCACATTGGTAAATAGATAGATAGATAGATAGATGAATATAGATATTGAACGGACAGTGATAAATATTAATGAATTATAGATAGATATATAGATGAATAGATATATAGATAGATATTGAACGGACATTGGTAAATAGATAGATAGATAGATAGATAGATAGATAGATATTGAACGGACAGTGAATAGATGATAGATATATAGATAGATATATATAGATAGATAGATAGAAGATAAATAGATAGATACTGTGATATAGATAGATAGATGATAAATAGATAGATAGATAGATAGATAGATAGATAGATATTGAACGGACATTGATAAATAGATAGATAGATAGATATATGATAGATAGATAGATAGATAAATAGATAGATATAGAAAGATAAATAGATAGATATTGGACGGACATTGGTAAATAGATAGATAGATAGATAGATAGATAGATAGATAGATAGATAGATATTGAACGGACAGTGATAGATAGATAGATAGATAGATAGATAGATAGATAGATAGATAGATAGAAAGATAAATAGATAGATATTGAACGGACATTGGTAAATAGATAGATAGATAGATAGATAGATAGATAGATAGATATGAACAGTGAGATACATAGACATGAATAGAATTAAAAAGATATGAACAAAATGAGAGAAATATCAACAATGAGATAGATGGATAGGAAGACAGATAAATAGATAGTTGTGATTTGAACAATAAGATAGATATGAAATATAAGGTAGACCAAATAGAAAGGAACAATGAAACAGATAGACATGAACAATGAGATAGATAGATACACACACACACACACACACACACACACACACACACACATATATATATATATAGAGAGAGAGAGAGAGAGAGATAGATAGATATGAACAATGAGACAGATAGGTAGATAGCTAACTAGTTAGATAGATACAGGCAATGTTATTTAAGTCATGACAATTATGTGTGAAAAATAATATCGCCCAAATGTCTTCCAAATCTGAAAGAAAAGGATAAAAATTCATTAGGAGCTTAAACTTAATTCACATTAAAATCGGTTCAAGTTATTGGAACCACCTTTTCTTGTCTGTATATTTGCTGATTTTCCATATATGCTTCTGGGGGCTGTTTGAACTGTGAGGAAACCATTTATTTGTCTACTGATTAACTAAATTGGTACAACATAACCATTCTTATCAAGAGTTCTGCCAGTGGATCTTGCGTAGCATTAAACAAACCCTACCAAATGAACGCAGCTCAAATAAACATTGATCTGATACTAATCTGAGCCAAATTTTAACAATCAGTCTTTCAAAATGAACGAGAGAGAGAGAGAGAGAGAGAGAGAGAGAGAGAGAGAGAGAGAGAGAGAGAGAGACTTAGTGATATAATTTCCCACTGTTATTTAAGATAGGCGATCGAAGACAGTTAAAGATTTGGATTTCGTATTGTTGCCTATTGTCACTGCTACTGGGAAGATAACTTCTACCAGTTCTTTATTCGGTAAAGAATTCTGCTAAGAATATCAATGAAGTACAATCACAAAGAAGAACAGAAGAAATGTTTGCATAGGGATCAGAGTTCCATCCTGAAAGCAAACGTTTCTGTTTTCTTTTGGTCATTCGATACAAGCATCCACGTATACAACAGTTATTCTATTTGTAAATAAAGATTGCATTATTACCGACAATAGCAATCTTGATTTGCATGCACACTGAGTAGGCTACTCCGACGTAGTGTAATTGTTTGAAAGCTTGTCTCGCTAGATTGATTATGATTGTATAGTGAGTTCGATCCTCATTGGGTGTACTATACTGCAGGGCCTCGTGCCATATATAAGTTAACGCTTAGAAAGTCCGCATACAGATTGAGTGCCGAAAACTGTTAGAAAATGGTGACGAAAATCGTCCAAAATCTATCTATCTCAGTCTAATTTTATTCTCCATCATCTATCTATCTCTATCTATCTTCTATCTATCTTATCTATCTATCTATCTATCTATCTATCTATCTATCTATGTCTAATTCTTTCTTTCTTTCTATCTATCTGTTCACATCTATCTATTTCAGTCTAATTTTATCTATCGTCAATCTCACTGTCCACAGCTATCAATCTCAGTCTAAGTTTATCTATCTATCTATCTATCTATGTCTAATTTTTTTTTCTTTCTTTCTTTCTTTCTTTCTTTCTTTCTTTCTTTCTGTTCACATCTATCTATTTCAGTCTAATTTTATCCATCTATCTACCTTTATTATTACCGACGATACCAACCTTGATTTGCATATTTAGCAAACAAACCGAGTTGGGTACGTACAGACTTAGTGCCAAAAACCTGTTATTTTTTAGAAAAAAAAAACGGTGACGGAAATTGGCAAACCATCGTCCACATTGGTGTACAGCCTCTGGTGCCTATATAGACCCAAGGCCAGAAGAAAAAAGTCGTAATCGGTAGGAGACAGGTGTGGGAAGTGATAAGAGTGGGACAAGGCCATCAATGACTACTTCAGCTTTTTCTAGGTGGGTTACGAATTATCTGATCTACGTAAGGAGGAAAGTTACCTTTCTGTTCACCATTAATGGTCAAAATATTTGTAAATTCTATGGTTATATTTCTTTTTCTTGTATTCTTTGCCCTTGCGTCTTAGGCGCTTTATTGCCTTTCCTGCGGTGAAATGGTAAAAAAAATGCATCAGTTCTAAATCACGAAAGTAACATTCTCTCATGATATTCAAATCATCCGTAACTTGTATTGAAAACAGCTTGCATATTTTCTAAGTCAAATCCCCAAAATGACTAATCATATTCGAACGACAGTGTTGCTCTCTTTATTACAATATTTTAAATTTAAATAATATCTGTCTACATTACTGAGATGAGCTATTATAATTATTTAAAATATTTACATTGTTCGGACTGTTCTCCTCTTCTTCGTTGCCATATTCAGGATGTTTCGGCATTGTACGATGCTTTTTTTCAGGATCTGTCTATATTTCTGAGATGAGCTATTGTAATTATTTACACTATTTACACTGTTCTCCTCATCTTCGTTGTCATATTCACAACGTTTCAGCCGTTGTACGATGCGGCCTTTTTCAGGATCTGTCTATATTTCTGAGATGAGCTATTGTAATTATTTACACTATTTCCACTGTACGGAATGTTCTCATCTTCGTTGCCATATTCACTAAGAACGTGTTGCGAATTCAATACCTGGCTCCATCAGAGGTGAACAAAACATGGCGAGTCTAGATAAAGATAACTGATACTGGAAAATATGGAAGAGGCATGGCACGTGGAACTGGAACAATCTACCGTGGTGGACGAAATAAAGGTTTCAGTTCGAAATTCCAATCATCTGAAGAAGGCCGGTGCGTAAAACGGCCGAAACGTGAATATAGCAACGAAATTGAAGACAACTGTTTTGAACAATGTAAATAGTGTAAATTCTTAATACTTGGTTTAAATTTTGGAAAATTTTTTTGCTATTCGATTTCGTATTCGGATCACGGTGTCATATATTCCGTCCTCTGCTGAAACAATTCCTAGATTTTTAGATTTTTGTACTAGCTTGATTCTGGTGCCTCTAATTCGAAGTTGTTACTGCTACTGAAAAGATACCTCCTACCACTTCTTTATTTGGTCAACTTAGATCGTTCCTATTGTGTTTTCTTACAATTGATATTTAGTCCTTTCTCGAGTTTCATAATCACCTTCTGTAGGTTCTTATATAGTTTCCTTTGGGTGAATGCTATCAACATAGTGTCATCTGTAAATTTTATCTTCTTAAAATTATATTCTTAAAATTGTATTTTATTTTATTTATTTTATATTATTTATTTATTTTCTATTTTATTTAATTTTTATTTTATTTATTTTATTTTATTTTATGTTCTTAAAATTAAATTCTTAAAATTATATTTTATTTAATTTATTTTATTTTATTTATTTTTTATTTATTTTTTATTTTATTTTATTTATTTTATTTTATTTTATGTTCTTATAATTGTATTCTTAAAATTTTATTTTATTCTATTTATTTTATTTTATTCATTTTTTTATTTATTTTATTTTGTTTATTTTATTTTATGTTCTTAAAATTAAATTCTTAAAATTTTATTTTATTTTATTTTTATTTTATTTATTTTTTATTTATTTTTTATTTTATTTATTTTATTTTATTTTATTTTATTTTATGTTCTTATAATTGTATTCTTAAAATTTTATTTTATTCTATTTATTTTATTCTATTTTTTTTTATTTATTTAATTTTATTTTGTTTATTTTTATTTTATTTCTTTTTTATTTTATGTTCTTAAAATTATATTCTTAAAATTTTATTTTATTTTTTATTTATTTTATTTTATTTATTTTTATTTATTTTATCTCATTTATTTTTTATTTTATTTATTTTATTTTATTTTATATTCTTAAAATTCTATTCTTAAAATTTTATTTTATTTTATTAATTTTTATTTATTTTGTTTTATTTATTTTATTTTATTTATTTTATTTTATGTTCTTAAAATTATATTCTTAAAATTTTATGTTCTTATAATTGTGGCAACACAATTCTTGTCTTACGCATCTTTTTATTTTTGAATATTTACTGAATTCACTCCCCAACAATTTTCAGGCAGTTTACTCCCAGTATAAGTTGCGGTTTATTCTAATATTTTCCCCAATCAAGCGTCCCTAACAATTCGAATAGTTCTTTCCGACGTACTTTATCAAACACATTTGCATAATCTATAAAAAATGGCTATACATCCCTGTGCATTTGTATTATTCTTTCTTATATTGAATTCCTTGTTCCAGTGTTAGTCCTCGGTATGATGATAAACTACATCGTGCTGCAATTCTTCTGATCCAGAGATTAAAGTTTTTGAGGAGTGTGGAACCACCTCTTAATTGCTGTTGTTTCCAGGTTCACTCGAACCCGGGGTGGTAGCACCTGTTAAGGTCCTAGTTCTGGGCAAATTGTGAACTACCAAACAAAAAAAAAAACACTATGAAAGTATAAAGATACATTTTTATAATAAAAATACCAGTAATACATTTTTATATTCAAAAAACTTACCAACGGTGTCTATTAATAATAAAAATTACCAACAATACCTATTTATCGTTAAAATTACCAACAATACAATTTAAAACACAATAAATTTTATTCTTAGCTGAAAGCATACAGTTGCGTTCAAAATATTTAGATTTCAGCATTTAATAACCCATAGAGGCTGATATGGCGACAAACAAAGTCAACTAACAATATTCCAGTGTCTTTACCGAAACTACACTGTTCTAGTCTTATCTCTGGTCTAAATCTGTACGTGCTCCTTTCATTCGAATTAGGATGATAAGTTTCTTTATGTGTTTCATTATCCTGATTATCCAGTGGAACTCGCATTCATTTGCAATTGGCTTCTTAAGCAGCACTATAAAAAAAGGATTATCTGAATACCTAAAAATAAAAAGAGCAGTAAGGTTAGTATATCTTTTTTAGCGAATTTATTTAAAAATTGTACAGCGAGACGATGCTATCGCCCAGTTCACGTTCCTTCCTGGCCTTTTGAAAAGAAGTAGATTGCTATGTCTTGTTTTACTGTTTAGGATTGGGTTTACAGTTCCTTCTATAGTCTACTTCAACTCTATACTTCTAACGTTTCTGCTCTAGACTCTGAAATTTTATTTAATATTTATTTTTATTTTATTTTATTCTCAATAGGAGTAGATAGGTTCGTCTATCGTCCGGTTTACACTCCTCCTCTGTCTTTTGAACAGACGTATAGATTAATCTCTTGTTTCCTGTTTAAGATTGGGTTTCTGATTTCTTCTAAAGCCTTTTCATTATCTTTCACTCCCAGTGGCCTCTTGCATCTTACTTGGGGTGAATGATTAAAAGAAAATGAGAGAACGAAAAGGCATACCAGAATTTATTTTCAGCAGATATATGAACACATTATACGCCGATGAATCTGTGCCATCGGCACAGATTCAGTAAGAAAATTGAAAGAAGTGTTAGCCAAGTGAACCGATGCAAACAAGAAGAAAGGACTGAACATTAACCTTAAGAAAACGGAATGTGCACATTAATTGAAGCAGCTGCTTTAGCTTCCTTTCTTTCACCATACGGTCAGTTTTAGACCGACTGGAGTGACAGGGTGTAATCGATTTCTATTTTTACCTCGGATTAGGTCATTTCCAGTGGTGTGTAGTAATATGAATCTATTTTCGGGGTGTATGATGAATTTTTGTTTGGTCTTGAAAAATATTATGTCATCTGTGATTACATCAGAATTTTACAACACCCAAACACTATTGTCTCGAATGTCGATTAGTTGTCTTACGGTCATTGTCTGCGATGGACGTTACTTGAAGGAATCATACGAAAATTGTAACGTCGCACGAACACACTGGCAATCCCTGCCAGTGAGCAAAACAAAGGGCTATAGACTGGCCCGGAAATTGTCAATCGAGAATTTGTGGTCAATCTGCAAGGAACGACTTCATGGAATAGACATACGAAGTACTAACATGTGCACTGGGTCATGTTTCATTGGAAAAATACGCGAAAAAAGTAAATAATAATGGAATTATTCATTTTGTTTCAATTAATTTGCACAAGAGAGTATGTAACGGAGTACGACAAGACAGAGCCACCAAGCGGCCAAGAGGGTCTTTTGTAGGTGAATATTTGGTTGTGTGAAGGAAGAAGTCTTCTAGACAAGAAACCAATGATTATCACAATATAACAACTTTTCTTCCACAGAATGATGCTGAGAATATTTTGGACTAAACATATGACTAACGCGCAAATTTTAAGGAAAATGGAAGCAAAATGAACGCTTATATTTAGAATCAGAAAGAAACAATTGAACTTCCTAGGATAAATAACGAAGAAAGAAGGTTTGGAGAATTTGACACTTACAAGACATAATAAAGGTAAGCGGAAGGGAGGGAAACAGCGAGTAAGCTATTTAACGATTTTGTGTAAATGGATGGCAGAACAGAAACTGTTAGAGATAGTAAAAAGACAAACACTTGTAATAGCTACAATGGATAGGATGCTGTGGAGAGACATGGTCTGAAGGAGCAGAGGGAAACAGCGAGTAACCTTCCTAACACGCTTGTGCAAACGACTTGCAGAACAAAATTAAATCTTTCTAAGAGCTACAAAAAGAGAGAACGTTGTTGAGAGCCATGAACATCCATGTCCTGAAGGGAGACGGCATCTGGAAAAAGAAGAAGTACATGATCAAGAAAAGTCCATTATTGAAACATTTGTCAAATCTTGCAAGATGTTGATCATTAGTCAAATCAAGGGGTACCTACTTCTGGATTTTCTTATATCTGGAAATTGCCAGATTTCTGGAATTTGTCAGATGTCTGGAGCTTGCCAGATTTCTAGTTTGCCAGATTTTTGGTGTTTTCCAGGTTACTTGAATTTGCCAGATTTTTGGAATTTGCCAGATTTCTGGAGTTTGCTAGATGACACCTCCTCTTTGCTCCCAACGCCTTGATTAATCTCCACCGTTGGTTTCAATTCTTTATTGCTGATTATCAATTTCCGATAACGACAAGGGAGGGTAATTTTAGATTTCCAGATTTTCAGAAGTGAATTTGGGGGGGGGGTATGATGACACACTGTCCGTTCTGTTGATGTTACGGGTGGTTTTATCAACTCAATGAAAGTAATGATAACACGAAAATCGAAATTTTTATTTCCTTCTCTGCTCGATAAAAAGCAAAATAAAAATAATAAAAATTTCAAACAACAGCCAAAGAAGGAGACGCAGACCTTTAAGAACGATATACGCATACACAGAAGGGAATTATGCTAAACAACTGATTGTACTAATGCAACGCTAAAATGGACATTTATTTAATTCAAAATTAATATTTACCTTAATGTTCAGATTATTTACATTATTGTCCTTGTCGTTGTTGTTATCATCACAAAAAACGAACAGTTTCATGAGAAACGTACAGACGTTGAAGAAATGTCAACAAGTTTTTCTCGTCCGAGTCCATCCTTCAAATCTATAAGTCAACCATTCGTCCAAGCATGGAATTTTGCTGTCATGTATCGCCTGGTGCCTCCGCTGCCAGTCTTGAGGTCCTCGACAAAATCCAGAGACGGATATGCAATATAATAGGTCCTGATCTGGCATCTAGTCTACAGGCGCTTTCTCACAGACGTGCCGTGGCTTCCCTGTTCTATAAGTATTTTCACGGCAACTGTTCCAACAAGCTATTTTAGCTTGTTCCCAGACTGTATGAATTTAAGCGAGCTATCAGGTTGGCATTTAGGTCCCACCCTTTCACTGTCGTAACGGTTAAATGTAACCGTCTCTTTTAATTAAACAGTTTCCCCTCTCGCACTTCCTGCCTGTGGAAATCTCTTCCTCATACTTGTTTCCCTGATAGCTACAATCTTCAAATATTCAAGTGCAATGTCAGTCGACATTTTCTGATATCTTGATCTTGCTCCCCGTCCTTCTCTTTAGCCTCTTCTCAAACACGCCTCTTTAATCTTGTTCTCTACCCTCTGTAACCCCTTGCGTGCTAGTGGCACTCTCACCTTGCTTGGGGTGAATTGCTTAAAAAAAATTCAGAAGAACAAAGAAAATGTATGAATTTACTTTATATGCTCAGGTTTTATTACAATTATCATCGCTTTTTAAAACGATAAATATTACCGGGGAGTAAATGTGTTTCTACAGAAGGATACTGAGAATACCATAAAGGTAGGTAAAATAAAAGTGGTGTCATGAGAAAAAAAAATCATTCGTTTGACTCTCCGTTTTTGTTTGTTTGTTTTGCGGACACTAACATCCATGTTTGCCTAATATATGCATATGCAGAAATTAAAGAAATGCATAACCCAAATGTCGAAGTTATTAGCAAAAGGATGAAAGAAATAGCAGGACAGAAATTTTGCTTTTTGGCAAGATGTATAAAATCTAAAGACAGAACATTCTTCATCTATGTTCCTTGTCCCTTCAGGACGTTAGTGATCATGGTTCTCCCCAATTTATTGTCCTTTGTAGCGCTTAATAAATTTTGTCTTTGTGTTATCTCTCTAAACCCTGTTCCATCATCCATTTACTCGGTTTCTCTGGGCAGGTTATGTGTTGTTTTCCTCTGTCCCTCTTGCCTTCAATCTGTCCTGTGAGTATCAAAATTTCTAAGCCCTCTTTCCTCATTATAATCCCTAGCAATTTCAGATGTCGCTTCTTGATGTTAAGTATAAGTGTCTTTTTTTCCATTGCCAGTAAAACTTCGTCGATGCTCATTTATTCAGTTTATGGTATTCTCAGTATCCTTCTGTAGAAACACATTTCTATTGCTTCTTGTCTCTTCTTCATTTGTGAGGAGATTATCTAGCATTTACTGCTATATAGGAAGATTGATATTATGTACCACTTCAGTAATCTTTTCTTTGTTTCTAACGAATTTTTTTTCGTTTCCTAATAGTTTGCTTAGCTTTCTGAAGTCATCTTTCGCTGTCGCAATGCGCATTCGAATTTTAGTGTCGCATTTTCCGGCATCAGTTAAAACATTACCCAGACTCACAATAGAAAAATACGACGAAGTACTGAGATGGAATGAATAAAGCAGGGGCTACGTTTTTACACGCGCACAACTTTCCATTGACACGGGTCCTTTTTGTGGTTGAGATACAGATTGAAACTCTAGATATGATAATAAAAACAGATTTAAATTTTTAATCATTTCATCCCAAGCAAGGCGAAAAGACGCCAGGGGTTACTGGCAGTGAAAGAGAATAAAAAAGACTTTAGTGAAAAGAAAGAACAATTAAAGATTAGGATTCAGGAAGACAGAAGCTAACATTTGACGCTGACTTTAAATCTTTAGAGATGGGCGACAGGAGAGTAGGAAATTAGACGAGAGTTCCACAGGTAAGAAGTATGAGAAAAGAGGCCATTAGAATAGAAGAGATGGTTTTATCTAGCTAGTTCAATAGTAAAACGGTGAGACCTAGTTGCCAATCTAGTTGTACATTTAAATTCACAGTCAAGGCACCAAGAATGAAATCTCATCAAGTCACTCAGGAAGATAGAAGATAGCGATTGATGTTTGTTGTAATGTAGAAAAAGTTACTGAATGAGAAATAATCAAAATGGAGGTTGAAAATAATAGCGTAATCTTTATAACATCAACAAAATACAATACTCGCCAGCGGTGTGAAGTAGGTAAACCACTGCTAGTGGTGGACTACTTAGACAGCATATTGACCTCCACTTACAATAGTGTTCAACGTATTTATGAGGCTATAATGTAAATAATGCAAGTAATCATAATACCTAATCTCAGAGATATAGGCTGACGCTACTGCTCTAATCCCTGAGTTGTACCTGCAAGTAAGAAACTCCGTATTTGAACGGTAAATTTAACATCGTAATACTGCAAGGACGAAATGACAGAAGGTTTTGATTTTAGACATGTGATTATTAAATGACATCATCTGTTCAGACAAATCAGTTTAGAGGCGATCAGCGCAATGCGGAAGATATTCATCCAATCAATAACGTGTCACGAGGTTTTATTTTATTTTTTTTTGTTTTGATTTGATTGCGTTAGTTGCCGTAACAAAATCTACCCTTACAACTTAATGCGCATAATGTAAGATCACCTTGCGAAAAATAAACTGTTTGCTTCTGCCGATGAATACATTTTTGTTAAAACACTTGTCAATTATATCGTCGCAACTTAGCAGATAAAGTCACCGACTAGCTGTCAAGTTTACAAAATGGCGGATGAACACGGACTGAAAATCAAATTGTCTATCTGTCCAGTCTGTACGACACCATTGAATACCTTGCAATAATAATATTTGATGCTTTGTCCTGTCGACAAAGCATACATTTTATTTTTATTTCAGGAGTTAATTCATACTTGAAACGTTTTGTCAAATCATCCTTTTGTAAGAACAGACCGTCGAATTCATTTGAAGTTGAAAACGAGGCTATTTATTTTGTGGTAATTTTGGGATGGATGATATTTAAGCGTCATTTATTGGCTGGTATTAAAGGGCGCAGAAATATACTATTGTCTCATTCTAGCCTGTTATCTTGATAATCAATAAATTTAAAAATAGACTTGCTTTGTGGAATCGCTACGGTGTTCTACATTTTGGTTCTGTGTGCGCCGCGAACCGCAACTAATTGAAGAAATCATAGAATGCCAGAAATATGAAAAACTCAGTAGGCTAAATAAGTAGGTCAAATTCGTTATCACAACACTGCCTGGAGAAGAAAGTGAAGTGAGGTGAAAGTGTGTAATATATCCAAGAAGAATCACCTGGCCAACGTGGATGGTGACTGGACATGGCTCAATAACGTTATTATAATACGAAACGTGGCCGGATATATGTGTCGCTAGTTAGATCAGAGAAACACGTGATCATCTAAGCACACTATCAGTAAGTATCTGCAGGGAAGAAGAAGAAAAAAAAATGAATATTTTTCGCAGAATGTTTCTTCAGAGTCTGGTTTCGATTGCTCAGCGCAGTGGTTCAGGAAAGGGGAGATAAATACAGCGCTATCCATACTGCTTGAAGTAGTCAGACAATTCGAAAACGGAAGCTTTGGATTTTATTCGACTTCTATTTCTCTATTCCCCCGACTACAAGATCGTTTACCATTGCACGTGTTTATACAGCATTTTAGCTAAGCTAAGCGTTTTGACAGAGGACGGTAAGTGCGACACTGAGATCCGTAGATATATTGGTATGGCCAAGGACGCAGAGTATTGCGAGACAGGAGGATTTCTTTGATAACAAAGAAAAGAATTTTGAGTTGTTACGTGACATCTGTTCTTCTTTCCGGCAGCGAATGTTGAACGATTTCCTCAAAGATGAAGAAGAAACTCGAGGCGACGGAGATGTGGTTCTACAGAAGGATGTTAAGGATATCATGAACCGAGAATGTGAGCAACAATGAGGTCTTGAGAGTTTGCAAACAAGGAGGAGGCTTATACGTAACATCAGGAATAGGTAGCTGAAGTCCCTGGGACACATAATGAGGAAGGAGGGCCTGGAGAATCTGATACTCACGGGTCGAATAGAGGGAAAGAGAGACAAGGGAAAACAACGCATGACATACCTAGTGGGCTTAAGTGGATGACAGAACGTCTTCATATCTATCTATATATATATGATTCTTACGAGAAATGGTGCCTAAAAGATGTCTAAACGTCTTATCTGAAAAGCCAGAAAAAAAAAGCTCAATTGGTTATCTCTCTCTCTATATATATAGATATGTATAATAGATATTTAGGCAGTATGTATTCGACCAAATAATTTTGATTAAAAATAGCTGACAAGATCTGTTTGTCTAATTTTTTAATGTATTTTTCAATTTTCGAATAAGCTATTGAGTCTTGTATTCGAAATTGTGAATAAACTGTTTAAAGTTTACTATTGTCCTCATCTTTATTGCCATATTTACACAACGTTTCGGTCTTTGTACGCTCCGGTTTTTTTCAGGTGGTTGAAATGTCGAACTGAACCCTTTATTTCGCTCGCTGGGGTACTTCATCTCAGAAATATAGACAGATACTGTCTGAAGTTCATATGTTGCGTTATTGATTTGTTATTGGACTATTTCAAACTTTCAACTTTCTAAAGAATACCCGGGTGTAGACAAAGGAATGCTGTCAATTACGCAGACACCACAACAGATGATTGAATGTACTGTTTTATATATATATATATATATATATATATATATATATATATATATATATATATATGCGTGTGTGTGTGTATTGTGTGTTGTGTATGTGTGTTCGAAATTGAAAAATACAATAAAACATTAAACAGACAGTGCTTGGCAGTTCTTTTGAATAAAAATTATCTGGACGAATACTTACCGCCTAAATATTCATTATATATATATATATATATATATATATATATATATATATATATACGTGATGAGGTATTATGTACATTATTTACATTATTCGGACTATTGTCCTCATCTTTGTCGCCATATTTATTACAACGTTTCGGCCATTGTACGCTCCGGCCTTCTTCAGGTGGTTGGATGTCGAACTGAATCCTTTATGTCGCTCTCTGGGGTAAACTGTTCTAGTTCCACGTGCCATGTTTTTTTAATGGATGTCAGTTATCAGTTATCTCCTGTTAATTTCCCTCTGAAAGTTCTCCACTGCCTTAACCGGGTATTGAATTTGCATTCTTTGTGTCCTGTCACTGGATCTAACTAACGCCTTTATCTACCTCAGTGAGCGAAATAAAGGGTTCAGTTCGACATTCCAACCACTTGAAGAAGGCCGGGCGTACAACGGCAGAAATTTGTAATAAATATGTCGACAAAGATGAGGCTAATAGTCCGAATAATATATATATATATATATATATATATATATATATATATATATATATATATATAGCGGCCATAATATAAGGAACGGAAACCACAAAGACATAAATATGTGTATTACTTAAAAAGTAATGCATGATTAGCAATGAAATTTTTACCGAATAAAGATTAGGGTGTAATGCATAAATATTATACAAAGTTTCAAAAATTTACATAATATTTTTTTTTAAATAAAGATTAAATGGAACAAATGAAATAAGCTACTGGAGTTAAGGAACGATGTTAATAATTTGCATAAACTTTTAATTTACATTGCTAAAAAACTCGATGGAGCTTTTCAACACTAAGTAAAAGTTCATTTATCATTAAGACAATATTTTAAGCAATATGGCAAATTCTACACGCAAAACGCTCTCTTTTGAAGAAAAAAAAACTCATTATCGCTAACTATCAAGAAAAAAAAGTCAATTTCAGAAATTTCTGATATTGTTCCTAGGTCTAAAAGTGTCGTTCATCGTGTAATTAGCAGGTATAAAACCGATAAAACGTTAGATGCAAAACCAAAACCGGCAGATCTCCAAAAACATCGCAAAGAGAAGATCGAAGAATTGTTAGAATATCTACAAAAAACCGTTTTGAAACTGCTACATCAATTGCCCGTAAATTTAATGAAGAGACAGATAATAAGATCTGAAGGAAAACGGTTGCTCGCAGGTTAAAAAAATGCAGGATTGCATGTCCGTATTCCAGCTTCGAAGCCTCTCATTTCAGAGTGAAACCAAAGGGCACGCCTGGAGTATGCGAGAGAACATGTTGTTTGAACTGACGCACAATGGGATACAGTTCATTTCAGTGATGAGTCCAAGTTCTGAGGGCAAAACTTATGTACGCCGTAGAACAGGTGAAAGACTGTCATCTCAATGTGTTAATAAACCGTTAAGTTTGGTGGCGGCAGTGTGATAGTGTGGGGAATGATTTCATCTGCAGGAGTTGACCATATCATCCGCGTACATGGCAATATCAATGCTGAGATTTACAAAAGGCTTCTTCAGCAGCATGTGGTACCAAGATTATACCATAATCTTTATGAATCTCCTATTTTCATGCAGGACAATGCACCCTGCCACAAGGATCAGAAGGTTATGGCTTTATTTGAAGAAGAACGCGTCTGTTGAGATGTCCCATTTTTCCCTACGGACGTGTGTGTGAGATTCCGGTGAAAGATTGTGAGATTTTCATTTGAGAAGATTTCTTTTATCTGATGGTTTGGCATAATCGTTCGATATACCTGCGTGTATTCAAGTAAGCTTAGAGCATTGCATGCTGTGTATTATCCAGTGCTGTGTTCAAACAACATGAGGATAGCTGGGTACTAAAAAGAGGAAAACGCGGTAAGTCATATTGCTAAGGCATCCTGTGTGTGAAGAGAGAATAAAAGAGGATTAGATTTAGTCACCCTGTTCTTATATACTGTTTTAGTAACGCCATCATTAGCAGAAGTTCTTTAATATACAAGTGGGGTAAATCTACAGCATAGTTTATCGTATATCTATAGATTAATAATAATGTTATTGTGAAAATACCGACTTGCCTAATAATATTTGACAAGATATAATCAATATGAAAGTTTTGTACATCTGATACCTTGACCTTTATCCCCGTGCTTCTCTTTATCCTTTTCCCAAACACTCCTCTTTGCTTTTACTTTCACTCTCTGTAACCCATTGCGTCGGAGTGGCACTCTCGCCTTGCTTGGGGTGATTTGCTTAAAAAAAACCATAGTATTGGACATAGAATGATATTGACCTAATTTGTTTATGTTTTCAAAGAGTAGTAAAATTAATGTATTCACAGCTTTTGTTTATACAAGCAGAGAAGGTTATATGAAAGCAGAGATGTGTTTGACGTCTATGGTAACTGGACAATAATCCAGCGGGCAAAATCTCAGCCTCTTATCCCCAAAGTGGACAAAATTCCAGTTTCCTAAATAAATTGAAAAAGAACTTTCAAGGAAATTTTAATTCAAATTTCAATGTTAAATTGAGCTACTCTTCTCATTAATCCGGATCTTATGGGATACTAGGACTATGAAATATATCGAATAAGGGACCGTAACATTGCTAGGAAACGTTTTTAGAGGTTTGGTCGATTTACTATGAATTTCTGTTGCAAACAGAACGGATCCATGCATTCAGGAAGTAACCAAAAAATATCCTTTTTTGATTCCAGGTTAATTCGGAACAAAAGTAAGATATTATTTAATTAGAAAAGCTTTTAATTGCTTTTATGAATAAGATATATTTTGGAAATTATTGTCTTAGAAAAAAGTTCGATAAATAATGAATTTTTACAAGAATTGTTTTTATTTAAAATAAAATAATTCGAATATTTTATAAAGTTTTAAAGCTTTTAAAATTCGGAATTAATTTGTCAAGTGATATTGTTATTAAGTAAAAACTATATTTACTAATCATAAATGGAAAAGTTTAGTACAATTCAGTGCCCACACCAGTTTTTAAAAAAATTATATTGATTTTCTATGTGTATATGTACATACGCACCAATTTTTGTAAATACGGACTTCCATACAGGATAACATCAGAAAATAAGAGCGATAACTCAAGTAAATTTAAAGCCAAAGTACCTAAAATTCAATAAAATATTAGATTACATAGACTATTTTTCGATTTTTAAGATTACTCAGTAGTTAAAACATATATAAAATGTGTTCACGTTATATTCGTCAAGTAATTTTTACAGTAATGTCACCTGTAGAAAAAAAATTCCACAAATAAGTCTCTCGAGATATTTGTCAACTCCTTATACCACCCCCATGTTAAAAATGGTTTTCTGCGTTATTCTAAACTAAAAACAAATAATATTTGCTTAAAATCAGATTAATTAAACTTCAAATAAGCTAATCTTCCTCAAATAAAGTTTCAGAAAAGTATATTTTATTTTTTTAATAAAGAGAATCACGTTGCGCTGAGAGATTCGTAAATATGGCTAAAATCAGCTATTTTTAGCGATTAAAAGTCATTCGAATTAATTTAAATTCATTTTGAAATACAGCAAATTATTTTACTTATTGGAAATATTAAATTTAATCTATAGTGGGTTAACAGTTATAGTGAAGTGTATGAGTGTTGAAAGAGATTAGTTTGATTTGGCCTTGTTAGTTAGATAGCCCACCATAAAGAGGGTATAAAACAAGAAAATCAAATTGTAAAGTGAAACAAGAAAATTTATATATATATATATATATATATATATATATATATATATATATATATAATCATTTTAGGTCTTTACGAATAAAATTAATGTATTTTGGTTGATACAAGGTCATCAAAATGTTCGTAGTAGTCCTTGTAAGAATGAGTTTATGTGTACGTAGGCAGGAACGTATGTGTGGATGTATGTATGTATGTATGTATGTATGTATGAGCATTATCGAAGGGTAGGAATGTCTTTGAAGGAATCGCTTAGTCTTAAAATGTTCCGTTCGTTTATCAAATATAAAAGAGGTGAGGGAGAAAGGTAGTCATAATAATAACGATCGCTTGACGTGTGTCAAGGGACGTGTTAATACGCTCGTCTCCTTCTCTCTGGTGACAGGCGACCTTAACTTGCCCGTCTTTTATTAATGCTTGTGGGGCTTGAAAAGGTCATTTGGGAATTCACTCCCGGATATGATTTTGGCCTTTCCAGTGGACGACGAACAAACTTCGCGTCGGCTCGCGAAAAGGTTCGTAAAAGAATTTGTTTCTGAGAATAGAAGATTATTTGAATTTTGTTTTTAAATGTTTCCTAGTTTTGTATTGACCGAAAAACATTTCGCATCAAGGTGTGAAATTTCACGAGTTTTGTTTTGGATTCTCTTTTGCGTGTGTGTTAAGCAAAGTTTGTACATTCGAGTCTTTTTAATTTCTAACAAAATCAATGAGTCAGTGCTTAGCATTTGAATTTTAAATCTAGATCTTGTTTTGTTCACTACAAATCTATTAGCTTGCAATTAAACCTACTATAAAAGTTTCAAGAAAGAATTTTTATTTAAAAAAAAATTGATTTTAAATCATAGATATTGCTTTACCTTGCATGTACATCTATTAGAATAATTATTGGAGTAATAAAATAATTCTAAAATCTTCAGATAATATTAGTAAATCCTTATAGCTCGTCAGTCAAGGCGTATTGTTGAAAACAACAAAGATTAAGATATTCGAATAATTCACCGCCTAACGCTACATCTCAGAACGTTATACATTTATTAAAAGCTATTCACTTTTTAATGTACCGACATAAACTTTGATAAGCAAACGCAGTTAATTTCCCACGCTCAAGTAGACATTTTCAAATGTAGTGATATAATAAGTTTCAAACGAAAACTCCTCCTTGTGTTCAATAGAGTAAATATATAAGGGTTTTGTTATTGTTCGGTTGACCAGTACAATTGGATATAAAGGTACACTGTCTTGATCCTTACAAAGAATGAACTGAGAGACGACCGGTCAGCAATTTCGTGAGGTTATCTTTGCTTGGATTAAGAGTCAAAGAATACGTGTGACAGCAGTAAACACAAATAGCGAGCAAAGAGAGAGAGAGAGAGAGAGAGAGAGAGAGAGAGAGAGAGAGAGAGAGAGAGAGTGAACCTGTATCCTTTTGTCTTAATTTCTTTTGTTCTCCTTTTTTGAGCGCTTCATTAATTTTCTTTCTTTTCATTTTTTCTTTCTTTCATTTTCTTTCTTTTATCATTTTTCGTTTTTCTTCGTTCTTTCTTTCTTTTCTTTCTTTTTCTTTTTTCTTTCCTTCTTTTTTCAATTTTCTTTCCTTTTCTTCTTTCTTTTTTTTCAAATTTGTTTGTTTGCTTGTTTCTTTCTTTCTTTCTTTTACACATTCAATTGAATTAAATATGTTCTTTTTCTTTTCATTTTCTCTTTTTTCCTTTTTTCTCTCATTCATTCATTTTTCTTTCTTTCTTTTTCAATTTTCTTTCTCTTTCTTCCTTCTTTCTTTCGTTCATTCATTTTTCTTTCTTTCTTTCTTTTCATTTTTCTTTCTTTTTTCTTTCGTACTTTCTTTTTTCTTTCCTTCTTTTTGTTTCACTTTCAATTGAATTAAAAATGTTCTTTTTTTCTGTCACGGTCGCCATTTTTTTTATAAGTATAAAATATGGGTGAGGTAATTAGGAATGTTGAGATAATTGCTTTTTCTTAGTTTTAAAATATATATGGATTCTTAAATAGCGAATCTGCATTGATTTTATATGCATGTACTGATATTTTTTTTGAAAAATGAAAATTTGTAAATATCTTATGCGGCTTATTATACTAGGTTTGGTTGGTAAGTTAATAGACTGTTTTATTCTGGTACACTTGCTTATATTTTAGCGTACCAATTGGCGTGTCTACTTAAAGTTATATCTTGGTCAGCATAAGAACATTTCAGCCGACCCTCGTATATGTTGGTGCTGAAAAGTTTATTACACGAAATGCTGCTGAAAACCAATTTCCAGTATCTGACCAAATGACCAAGCACCTGTGTAACCCTGCATTCATCGATCGGGCAACTTTTCATCATACCCCGCATATGGTATGAACTATTCTGATGCTGTAACACCCCTTTCATATATAGTGGACTATTCTTGTGTCGTAGTAGAAATAGGGTTTTTTGCTAAAGCTGACAAACAAAAAAAATATAATTATTCAGTAGGGATCCAGGTAGGGATTATTATTTGTTTAGTTTTTACATTCAGTTTAATACTAGCATTATTATTTTTTTTTCTTAGCAAAGTTGATGTATTTTGTTGAATATTTTCCCTTAACTGAACGCCATTCAAATGAGTAATCTAATGCTGAATTAAATAAATACTTTTGTTTTCCTTGACACTGTAATACGTGGAACGCGTGGGGACATTCAATTTTAACTATTTTGTCCTAATTTTAAAGCTTAAAAATCTATTTAATATATAAAACAGATAACAGAATTATCTATGTTAGGGATCCAGATATTTTTAATGTGATTTACACAATTTAATTCGATTGCCTCGTTTACACCGTTCACTTTGTTGGGATAATTTTATTTTCTTTTCCTCAATTAGTACGCACTAGTCATGAGACCCGTGGCGCTGTTTTGTATGGAGACACAGTGTTTTGGTAGGCGCCGCTGAGAGGAGTGCATTCTTGACATATGTGTAGATGCAGCCTTTTGCAAAACGACGTGCCGGGCTTATTAGTAAAAACAACCTTTTGAACATCCACTAATTTTCCATTTCAGTGTGGGAGAGAAGATATTTCTACAGTTTGAACGTTTCCTGAAAAAAACAAAAAAAAAACAGCTTAATTTATTTTCTTCCCATGAAGAAAATAAATTAAGCTGTTTTTTTTTTCGTTTTCCTTTCGTCATATGCTCAAGAGCAGTTGTGATTGTTCAACATCCACAGGAGCCAACCTGTGGTTTATAATGTAACTATTCTGAGCGGACCTAATGGGCACGTGGCCGAGTGATTAGGACGTTCACGTTTAGACCATGAGTTCGAATCTAACCATAGTCGATTTGTCAGGAAGGAAACTTCCTGTTGTTATCGAACTAGAGGGGTCGATCCCAGCGTACGGCACCTTTGGAAAGTGCCTGGAAACCATACCACAGGTTGACCCAAATCTCGTGAGCGAAATTGGGTAGACGGAACCCTTGAGGCCTCGATAGCCACAAGTCACAAGTCATCGTGGCCGAGGGTTTGAGCGTGCTAACCTTGTTCAAATTGTTGATCACGCTAGATAGCACACTCTTTCCCAGAAACTTTAACTATGGTCTGCTCAGCATAGGTGCAGTATAAACCACAGGTGGACTCTGCGGGTGTTGAATAAACACAAATGCGCCTGAGCAAACGTCTGCAATAGAGATTTGGTAGCCTCCCTAGTACACGGGTATCCTAGAATACGAGGGGCCAGCTATACTTATTCTGAGCGGACCTTATTTCCAGTTTCCCAGGAAAGATCACATAATTTGGCATGTTAGCAGTTTGAACAAGGCCAGTACAAACAAACCTTCGGTCACGAATGCAGACATAGGGCAACAAATGTCCGTGAGATTAATGAATCCGGAAGTAGTAAACAAGCAGAAGAGAATACTATCTTCATTCCAGAATAGTTATTGCAGTTGTATATCTTTTAATTTTTAGTAACAAATATTAAAGATGTTGTCTATCTATATATACTCTATTTCCTATATTCTCATATGTTACAAGTGGTAAGACGCACCCTATAATTAGGTATTTTTTGAAAAAAAAACTCATTAAGGATTTAATAGTTTACCGTACTAACAAGTCTAAGTCACCGACTCTATGATGCCACTTTTCTTTATGCCATAAATTATTATGACATTTCAGACTTATTATAAAATACCTTTGATTATTATTATTAGGTTGGTGCGAAAATAATGACGTAATAATGTCGTTTTTTGACGTTAAAAAATACGTCAAAAAACGACATTATTACGTCATTATTTTTGCACCAACCTAATAATTAGATCTTCAATAGTTTAGCAGAATCTTATACCTATTTACATCAGAAGCAACACGTGGTTTCTCTCACAAGCCATTAAGTGTCTCAACACACGGAGTGTTTACATCCAAATCCCCGCTGATGTTTCAGGGCAGTCTTCCAGAGCTCAAAACGGTCTGTTGCTTTTGCATGGTCACTACCACAGATTACTGTATATCTTATCGATTATTTCTATTATTACAGAAGTTTTCGTTTGTGGAGATACTGTGGAGATATGAACTAAGTACTTATAGTAACGGTAGGAAGTGGACTAAGTTATCATCAATGCACAAAAAGAAAAATTAAATATAGTATGATACTAACGTCCGAATAATGTAAATAATGCAAGTAATCATGATACCTCATCTCAGAGATATAGACAGATCCTGAAGAAGGCTGGGGTGTACAACGGTCGAAACGTTGTGAATATGGCAATGAAAATGAGGATAATAGTCTGAATAATGTAAATAATGTAAGTAATCATAATTCCTCATCTCAGAGATATAGACAGATCCTAAAGAAGGCCGAAACCTATAACGGCCGAAACGTTGTGAATATGGTAATGAAGATGAGGATAACAGTCGGAATAATGTAAATGATGTAAGTGATCATAATACCTCATCTCAGAGATATAGATTGTTCCAGAGGAAGGCCGGGGCGTACAACGGCCGAAACGTTGTGAATATGGCAATAAAGATGGAGGATAACAGTCGGAATAATGTAAATAATGCAAGTCATCATGATACGTCATCTCAGAGATATAGACATACTTTCGGATAATTTCGGAAGCCTAACGTGTTTTTGTTCAATATTTGTCTATATCTCTCAGATGAGGTATTATGCTTACTTGTATTTGCATTATTCGGACTGCTATCTTCATCTTCATTGCCATATTTACAACGTTTTGGCCGTTATAGGTTCCAGCTTTCTTCAGGTGATTGGAATTTCGAACCGAACCATTTATTTCGTCCAGAAGTTGGGATTTGTGAAGATACCGTAAGGTGTGCCCAAATGAACGAAGTACTTATAGTAACGGTATGAAGTGGACTACTGGTTATCATCAATACACGAAAAGAAAAAATATATATGGTATGATACTAACGTTCGAATGATGTAAATAATGTAAGTTATCCGAAAGTATTTTATACTATTTTAATATACATTAGTTTTCCATAAATAAGCAATGCTAACAGTTTCTAAATATTTCTTATTTACCATATTTCCAGCATGCTAAAACGCTACAAGTGGCAAGATACATTCTATAATAAGCTAGACATTTTTGAAAAAAATATTTGATGATTTAATAGCATACCGTAATAGCCAGTGCAGGTCGCCGACACTACGATGGCATTTGCCTTTCTGTCACAAGAAATTATCACATTTTCGACCTATTATTAAATATCTCATTATTAATTAAATTTTAAATAGTTTAGTACAATGTTACATCTATTTACATCAGAAACAATTCGGACTTGCCATCACAAGCCACTAAGTGTCTCAACACACGGTGTGTTTACATCCAACTCCCAGCTGATGCTTCAGGGTTGTGTACAGGAGCGCAAACGGTGTGTTGGTTTTAACATTCTGTTGATTCGTGGAAGGATATCCTCTGCTGAATGACTGTCGATGGTAGTTGGCTTGTCTGCTTGCAGATGGCATCGGTGAGGCACTATTATCATAAACAAACATGGTAGGTGGTAGGTAGTGTAAATTGACAGTGCACTTTGAATTAAAGACAGGACTGTTGAGCTTTGTTTCAATAGCACACAATGCGGTAACAAGACTGGTATTATTAGTGTACATATGGAACGTAACTGTCAGCCTGTTTTATGTGGCCGCAGCTGGGGTTTGGGAAGATACTGTACGGAATGCCTACATGAATAAAAGACTTACTGTACCGGTCAAAAGATGCCTGTTGCTTATCATCAATACTCGAAGAAAAGAATATGCAGGATGCGGCTGGTATCTGCTTGACTTCTTGAATAAATTTGGATGTTCTCACTTTATCAGAACGTGCAGAATGTCTTTTACGTTTTGATACACACATCGGGGAACTGTCAGCGTCTTCTAACTCTTTTCGTATCTTGTGGACAAACGATCTTGCAACTTTGAGGAAACGTGCAATATCCAAATCGCTATGATCAGCATTTAATGTCACAATCATAGCATGCCTTTTCATTTCATTTATTATCATAGGGTTTACCATTCTTGATTTCTGAAAAATAAAAGCATTAGTAGTTAGTGGGAAGCAGTATTAATCTTAAATCTGTATGTCCTCAAATACCAGCCGCATATTGTATGATATGATACTAACGAGATATACTATAATTGTAGGCTTATATTATACTAGCCGAGGTACCCGGCTTGCCCATGTGTACATGGCTGTAATTGTATAACCGCACCACCCTGTATACCCGCCCCTCTCTATCTAGAAATGTCTGCCTGCATCCGCGCTTGAATGCATCATCCGTTGGTATACTAAGCTACTCACCTCATTTTTTACGGCATCTCCTTCGCAAGTGTTTCGTTGTTCTTAATAAAGGAATTCCACCAATAAAACCTTTTCTTTGGTCGCTGCTCGGGGTTAAATTGTTTCAATGTTTTAGATATTCAGTAAATTTCCCATAATAATAACTTTCAAATAGTATGGCATTCATAAATCTAATAATCAAACAAAAACAGGGATGAAGCGTCAGAGCTTGATTGAATTGCAAGTGTAAACTCATGAACGCTCCCTTCTTCTTTGCCCGTTTACTGTAGAGCGGGGTTAGTAAGAGGTTATTTAGTAATTTTTCCCTTTTAACGCTTCAATAATCCTTCTCAGTGTTTGCATCAAAGGTTGTTCGAATGCTAATTTAAGATGGAATCATATAAAGAAACTATTGGCTAAATGGCAAAAGCCGATTTTGAACCTTGTTTTTTGAAGATTTCATCCACTTAACTGAAATAATCTAAACCAAACATTCACGGAAGACAATTTGTGAGTCATAAGTAATTTACAAAAGCATCGGATGAAAAACCAGGGAGTTATGGTTGAAAAACAGTCTTTTTGTACAGTTTTTCATGGTTTTTCGTTATACGCGGGAAAGCGAGCAGGACTAAAACCACACTGTCTTATTTCTTGCATGATGGAAAATTTTTGGCGACATGTTTGAAGAAAATAGGATAAAAAATGAGGAAGTTATTCAAGTTTTTATTTTAAGTAGTACGAAATATCCTATCGTAGTTGCAATTTTTTGTGTGAAGCCAATGGTCGCAGGAAAACAATCAAGCACTCTACATAAACCTCGTAACATGAGCTGATGTTTTGCATTAAGTGCAAAGAACATTAGATCATTCAGTAAATATTTTGTTCGCGGGTAACTTTGCCTTGGTTTTTGTAAAAGGTCACCTTTCGTTTTATCGATTTTTCTGCCAAACTCGAGGGGAGGGACTGAAGATTGAGAAGTTGGTCTTACTTATGTTGGTAAATGTGCAACATGTGTGTATAATTTCATCGCAATCGGTCGAGAAATGTGGACGTGCATACATCGCATACACACACAGACACACACACGCACACAGACAAACACAGATATCTTCTGTTTTATAGATATACATGTCTGTGGTTCGTGATTGCTGGAGTCTTTGCGAGCTGGCAAACTCATATCTAAAACTTGAACCTTCAGTGCTAAGACGCAGCGTGATGTTTGAGGTTTTTTTTAGGGAAAAATGCGTCTTAGCATAAGGGAAACATGGTAACTTCGTGTTGTTATGTGACAGTAGAAAATATCACGGTATGTATTAAAGTGCACGGTTTAAAGGTTAGTAAATATTGAAAATTTCAGAATTTCCCCTGTTGTTATTTTTATCCATTTTAATAGAAAAAAATCTACCGTAATTGGAAATTTAAATATACTTAAGTCAAAACCCCAAAATGACGAATCATACTCAAAAGGCAGTGTTGCGGTTTTTGTTAAACCGGAATAATGGACATGTGATACAGTAGCTGTTGAGTCAAGTGTTCTTAAGGTACAAAAGAATTAAACGTACACCGTGTCATAATTTCCAGGTTACAAAAGAGATTTTCTTCTAAGTACCGTCCCTTTAAGACGTGGACAATCATGACTCTCCACAACTTCCTGTCCTTTGTTACCTTTAGTAAAATTTGTCTTTTTGCTAAATCTCCTAATCCCACTTCTATCACCCATTTACAGAAGCTTTGTTAGGGAGGAGGTTATTCGTTGTTTTCCTCTGTCTTTCTTGCCTGAAAGTACCCTGTTTGTGTTAAATTCATCAAGCCTTCTCTCCTCATTATGAACCCCAGAAATTTCAATTGGTTTATGAATTATCTGTTCTACTGAACTAGGAAAGGCAAGTTTCTGTTCAGCATTAGTGGTCAAAATATTTATAAATGCTATGGTTATTTTTCTTTTTCTTGCATTCTTTTGTGCTCACTATCCCTTTGCGTCTTAGTCGCTTTATTGCGAGTAGGGTACTTAGTACCGAAAACCTGTTATTTTTTAGAAAAACGGTGACGGAAATTGGCAAGCTGTCGTTCACATTATTGCACAACCTCTGTCGATTATATAGACCCAAGGCCAGAAAAAAAGTGGTAATTCGTAGGAGACAGGTGTGGGAAATGGTGAGAGTGGGACAAGGCCATCAATGACTGCTTCAGCTTTTTCTAGGTGATCTACGGAAGGAGGAAAGTCACCTTTCTATTCATCCTTAATGGTCAAAATATTTGTAAATTCTATGGTTATATTTTTTTCCTGTATTCTTTTGCGCTAAGTATCCCCTTGCGTCTTACGCGCTTTATTGCCTTTCTTGCGGTGAAATGATAAAAAAGCATCAGTTCTAAATCACGAAAGCAAGATTCTGCCATGATATTCAAATCATCCGTAACTTGTATTGAAAACAGCTTGCATATTTTCCAAGTCAAATCCCCAAAATGACTAATCATACTCGAAAGACAGTGTTGCTCTCTTTATTACAATATTTTAAATTTGAATAATGGACGCGCGACACGGTAGCTGCTGCATCAAATGACTTTAAGGTACAAAAGAATTAAATGTACACCGTGTCACAATTTCCAGATTACAGAAGAGATTTTCGAGATCTACGCATCGTGTCCCTTCAGGATGTCGGCAATCATGCCTCTTCCGCAACTTACTGTCTTTTGTTAAAGATAAAAAATTCCCAAAGTCCAAATCTCCATGTACACATACACAGCCTCCACGCAAAAATCAGTTGCTTTTATAGCAGTTTAGTGAACCCTTATCAGGTTTTCGATTTGTGGAGGATAGGAACGGATTCGTATATTTTTCTATGCAATCCATTCCACTCGGTGAAACTTGAACCACGACTTGTTAGCAAAAGCTAATTTACATGAGCTCGATGCTCATTCAGTGGTGAAGCATTTTTCTTTCCTTTTTCTTTTTTTCTTCTACAAAAGCAACATGTGACGCAAAAGCGTTTTAGTCTTTGTGTTATATCACCATTTTCTTCTGTACAGTTACGCCTAGAAATGTTTGTGTTTTTGCAATATCTTCTAGCTCCTCTCCTGTCAAAAGTCGTTAGGTAGGTTGTGCGTTGCTTTCTTCTGTCCTACTTACCCTATTCTGGGAGTGTCAAATTTTCCTAGCCCTCTTTTCTCATTATCTACCTTAGAAATTTCATTTCTCTTTTTGATTCTACATATAAGTGTACATTTCTTTTCCATTTTCTCTAAAACTTCATCGTTGCTTACGTGTTCGGTCCATGTTATTCTCATCACTCTTTTGCAGAGGAACATTCCTCTAACTTCAAGTTTCTTCTCCATCTGTGATGAGGCGGCCCATCATTCACTGCCATATAGGAGGACTGATATTACATAACAGTTTAGTACTCGTTTTCGTTGTTTTTTTACGAAATTTTCTTGTTTTTTAATACTTTACTTAGCTTTTGGAAGGCATCTTTCTCTATCCCAATTCGCCTTCGGATTTCGGTTTCGTATTTTCCGTCCTCAGTTTAAACGCTTCCTAGATATTTGAATTTTGGCACTTGCATAATTATGGTATCCGTAATTTGTACTTCGCATCTTGGACAGTTACGTTTGTGACAGCCATAATTACTGTCTTCTTACAGTTGATGCTTCGTCCTTTCTTCTCTCTTTCCTTTACTGCCTTCTGATGAAGTTCCTGTAGTTTCCTTTCTGCGTGTGCCATCAAAAAGGTGGTATCTGCATATGTGAAGATTCTGGCCTCCAATAATAAATCCTGGCAGGACTTCTAATTCTGACAGGATTGATTTACTGTAAAGGATGAATAAGTCCCATAAGAAAACACACTCTTGTCTTACACCTCATTTTTGCGTATTTGCTGAATTCATTTTCAATCTCCGTGCAAGTGGTTTGCTCCTAGTACAAATTCTGTATTATTCTATTCATTTTTATTTCTTTAAAATTCTAAGGAATCAATGTTAAAATAAGAGGTTTCATGACATGAGGTTTTGAAGTTCCACAGAGTTTGTGATTTGAAGAACTCAAATCAATTGAAGTTCCACAGAGTTCGTGATTTGAAGAACTCAATTTTGGCCTGAATGGGAATTTCCGCCTAAATCGGAATTTCGGCCCAAATCTGTCTTCTTGCTGGAATTGGACTTATAGCCGGAATCAGAGTCAATATGAGGTTTTGAAATCTCATGGAGTGAATTGAAGAATTGAAAGTTATTTCTTCAAAATTATTATTGTTGTTTTCCAATCTGGACCAGAGATCCCTGTAGTTCAGGATTGGAGTGACAATAAGCTCTCCACATGAGCTAGCTTAAAAGTCCGCGCGGGGTGCAGCTTTTAAGCTAGTTTGCCATAAAGAGATAGGTATGACAACTAATTTGTTTACTCATAGATTTATAAAAATATGTTTGTAAACAAGAAAACAAAAAAAGTTAATAAACGCAGCTTCGAGTAACTAATTATGAATTTTGAAAAAAATGTTCTAGGCATTTTCTCTGGCCACGTAAATTCGCTAAAATAGTTTGCAAGTATTTGGGTTTATAATGTTTTTGTTTTCTCGAGAATTAACAACAAAAATGTTAAACACTATTTATTTATTAGACAGTTTAATTACAAGAATAGTGCTTAATATTTTTCTTGTTAATTCCCAAGAAAAAAAGAGAATGCAGTAATCCAGTTTCATCAGAGGTTTAGGATTTATCAAAATTCTAAAACAGCCCCCCCTTTTTTTAACACAAAAGTGGGAGGCAGGGTGGAGTAATAGATAGCGGATCGGATTAAGGAATTGAAGAGCCGAGTTCGAATTCCAGTCGAATCACTTACATGCTAATACCCTTGGGAAAGGTATGAATTCTCTTCTACACCGCCCCCCCAATCTATGGGTAAGTAGACCGGATTAGCCTTGGTTAACCTCTCTACTGCTGGAAAAATCTGCTAATACCTTTGCGAAAGGTATGAATCCTCTTTTTCTTCCCCCCTCCCCAGCTCGGATGGCAATTGGTCTCTCGCAGAAAGAAATGGCAACTGGCTGCGGGAAAAAAATCTGCCACGTCAGTCATGTATCGAAAAAATACATGATCGCCTATGTGTATGGCACATAACTGACTGAAATAATTGCGGTGTCGAGGGAAAAAGTTCTTTCGACACACCTTTTTTCTTTTTTGCAGTACGAATGTTAGACATTGTCGTTAAGTCAATGTACTCGAAACAAATAAAAATTGTTTTACGATTTATCTGCGCAAGAAACTCTCCATACTTTATCTAAAAAAAAAAATATCATAGAAATCCAAAGAATAAACTTGCATTGTTTTATAGATAAAATTATGGTAAATAAGACTGAGTGAATTTATTGATATCGACATTTTTTCGCACGAAAACACCAAACATAATTTTACGACCGCTGGCTCGAGCAAAGCAAAGGGCGATAACTCACATTCCATTATCTTAACTCTCCTTTGGGGAATCTTATCTCCGGCTGTTTCTCTTCAGCTCTTTGAAAGCGATTCATTCTAGTTCTAAAATAAGTAAATATTATCTTATAAGCGAAACCATTTACTGCGATAGTCTCCAGACAAAGTTATTTTACTGGGTAAGTGCCCTTCAAACCTAATTAATATAAACATATACTTTTGATTCATAGCTATCATGACTATTTATATAGGCATCGATATATAGATATTTATATAGGCATAGATATATAGACAGACTAAAAGAGATTGTCGCAGTAGTATAGATGTTAATCTCTCTGACCATATTATCAATATAGTGAAGTTGATCCTCACTGTGTGTCCAGTTATATCTTAGTTTAACACAAAATTGTAAGTGCGGAGCATGTAATGAAAATCAAATTTATTTGATTTGTAAATCTTCAACACTAGCTCTTTTTTTTTTAATCATTTCACTCCAAATAAGGCGATAATGCCACTAAGACGCAAGGGGGGAGTGGAAAAGAATGTGAAGTCAGGAGAAAGGACAATAAAAGAACAGCTTTCAGGAAGACAGATGATGTCAATTGACGATGCATTTAATTTTTTGAAGATTGTAGACGGCAGGGTAACGAGAAAATGGAAGAAAGTTTCACAGATGAGAAAAGAAAATATTAGAATAGAACTTGGGTTATATCTCGTTATTTCAACGGTAAAACAATGAGACCTAATTGCCAATCTAGTAGTGCACTTAAATTCATGCGGTCGATATACCAAGGAGGAGTTCTTATAAGAACAATTACCATGAAAATATTTATAGAAGGATAGAGGGAAGCCATGTCATCGCGGTTGGAAAGTGGCTGAAGTTGAGATGCCAGGTCAAGGCCGATAACATCACAGACCCCTCTTTGGATTTTGTTGCGAATCTTGAGATGTACAGCCGGCGCACTAGACCAGATATGAGAGCAATATTCAATACACGGACGAAAAGTAGATTTATAAATATGTAAGATGGAGTCTGAAGACAAGACAAAAATTGTCTGGCACGACACAGTGTAACAAACATTCTCACCAACATACCGAGTAATTGATTCAATATAGTCGCTCTATTTCATGTCAGTAGAAAACTTGAGGTCAGTAAGTTGCTATCATGGAGGTTAGCATCAGCTACGCAAAAATGGTTCTTTATGATGATTAAAAGAAAACAATTTCGTTTTGGAGACGTTAATATTTACAAGCCATTTCTTGCCCCAGCTAACAACTGATTGGAGGTCATTTTCGAGAGCAGCTGTCAGTTCTACTCTTTCTAATTATTTCTTTAGAGAAAAGCTTCATCTTGTGTAATTTATCAAACATCCCTCACACATACATATGGTAGAATATGATATATAAACGCTATATATCAAACTATTGGTGGGTAATTGAATGAAAAAATAGAAAAATCCTACATTACGCGTTTCATCCTTCGAAATCTACAACAATTACAATGTGGGAATTTGTGAAAAAAAGCGATAAAAATAAACAAAATCAGTCCGGAATTGAACAAGTTCGTCCAAGTTGTGTATCTAGACCAGACTGGGGTGCGTATCGACCTGGGTGGAGGCATGTAACATTACTGGAGGTCCACACAAAAAATAGCACATTGGGAGTCCACAGTAATATTTTTGTAGTCCATAGAGCAATTTCTCTTCGGAACGGTTGTTAGCAGTGATTATTAGAATTTCTACAGTAATCTAGACCATATTAAAATACTAACACTAGAAAAAACAACTCTAAAACTAGCATAAAACGAGATCAAGCAATATAAGTTAGCGCTCCTTTTACCCTAAAACCATAGTATCCATAATATATGTTATTCATAAAAGCTATTAAAAGCTTTTCCAATTAAATAATGCCTTAGTGTTAATGCATTTTTATTTTACGATTCAGAGTAGATTTTCGGTTGCTTTAGAAAAAACTGACAATTAAAATTCTCCAAGGATTTCTGCTTTAAACTAATATAAACATTAAGCGTGTCATAATTTAATTTTTCGAAATTTTATAAAATTTAATAAGTGGGGGAGGGGTGTCACATATAAAACATATTTTTACCAAGATTTTCTAAAAAAAAAAAAGCTTCATTAAAATCCGACAGTTATTAGATTTTTGCAAGAATTTCTAAATCAATATGATTTTCATCGCTAAAAAAGATTAAAATGTCCTATACTGATCTTTGCCCCGCCCCTGCTGACGCAAAAAAAAAAAAAAAAAATAACCAAAATTTAGAACGTTCTAAAAAGATAAGAAAATATAATTTAATAATCAAAAGATTCTTTGGTCTTTCCGCCTAATAATAACATAAAGATTTTGACGATAAAACTTTTTTTTTATTAAATTTGGGACAGTTTTCCTGATATTATGCTAATTTTTAGCGAATCAGTTGATATACTTGTCTGTGTATGTATGTGTATATATGTGTGTGCGTATGTGTGGTGTGTGTGTGTATATATATATATATATATATATATATATATATAGTGAGAGATAGAGAAAGTAAGCGAGAAGGAGAAAGGGAATGTGATTGTAATCATTGAAAAGAGAGAGAGAGAGATGAGTGCAAACGAAGGAGATAATATGGAATGAGAGAAATAGAATAAGCTTCATCAAGAACGAGAGAGAGCGAAAGTGAAAGTAGACGCTGATGTAGAAAGCAAATGAGAGAGAGAGAGAGAGAGAGAGAGACACACACACAGAGAGATAGATAGATAGATAGATAGATAGATAGATATAGGGAGAGAGTTTGCTGATAAGGATACAATCACTGCCTTCACTCTCAGAACGCACTGGACTTAAAGCTTATAATTTAGAAAAAAAAACACAATAAATAGAGAATCAGAAAACTAACGATAAGATTGTAAACAGGCCATGAAATAATTATACAGAAAGTACGTTAGGTTTCCTGGTACAAATGTTAAGCGAAACTGCTGCTGAGGCGTCAGGCACAAGGCCATTCGAATTCTGTCTTCTCGTGCAATGATTGGTTAAAGCTTCTTTGTCATAATAATGTGTGGATATGATTTTATGTCTGTTATCTTTTTTCTCACTCAATACAAGGCTTAAGTGCCACTCAAAGTAAAGAGTTACTGATTAACTATGTTTTAGGGTCGTTTAGGAAGGAAGCAAGAGTTACATATTATGAGGATATATAGGATAGATAACGGTTGCTTCGAGAGGTTAAGATTGTAGTGCTCAGGGAAGCATCCCCTCGGGAGTACGTGTTGATCGTAGTCGAGATCATCGAGTCAATGTAAACGACCCTTTCTTGAGATGCATAGTATGTGCTTCGCCAGGGCTCCATACAGTTTTGAACTCAAAGTTTTCCTTTTCCTAGACCGCTTGTCATCCAAGGCTGTAGAACCCAGTCTGTCTTGCTATTTACCAATATCTGGGGGAGAAGAGAACAATTCATTCCTTCTCCAAGGTTATTAGCCCGTAAGTGAATGTAATGACTTTGATTGGAATTCGAACTTGGCTCTCTGATTCTTCAATCCGTGCCGTAATCCATTACTCTAACGTGCATCCTAAATGCAACGATATTTGGGAAGAAGCTTACCCCTTACTATTGGAATATGAAGAGAATGAAGTAGAGTTGACATGGCGGATCCTAGCAGTGAATGTCTGGAGAAACCAAAGAATGTAGTTCTGAACATCTGCCATAAAAATGGCACAGCAGCGATAAGCTAGAGAAGTTCCATCTAAAAAGAAGAGTAGAAAACAGCTCATCACCCACAAGGCCGCGTAAAATCTCTTGAACTCGGTCGAGGTTGTACAGTGAGCATTGGGCAGCTGTAGCCTAGATGTGGCAGCAATAAATTGAGAGAGCGGGAAAGAGACACTTTGTGTTAATATGACTTTACGTTTTACTTTTTGACATTTAACCCATTGAGCCCTGACCACCGCTTTACCGGTGGTTGAGAAAAATGTCGGAATGCCCAGCCACCGGTTGAACGTTGGGTAAACACTTGTAACTATTTTTATATCTACCGTGAAACTTTACATACCAATTATTCCCGTATTTTGACCCAGGAGCTCAGGCAGAAAGATTAAAATTGTCCAGGAACACATGGCTCAAAACGTTAAATAAATGTCCTCATATTTGAGATGAAAAAGATTTCTTTGCATCGGGTGACACAATTCTTATTGACACAGATAATGGAATCAGCGGACCGAGTTCAAATTCTAAATGCATCTGTTGTGTTCACTTTGTGTTCACTTCGAAATAATGTCCTTGGAAAAGGCACGAATTCATCTTTTCTTCCGCTACTATAGGTTAACATGAAGGACGAAATGGACTCTCGAAGCTGAGGTCACAGCTAGCTTTAAGAGCAAGTGTATTTTAAATTCAGGCAAACTTCTGTGCTCACACATAGAGAGATATGAATAAACTGAGATAGATAGATGGATAGATATGAATAAACTTATATATGAAAAAACTGTGATAGATACAAATAAACTGAGATAAATATGAATAAACTGAGAGAAATAGATATGAATAAACTGATATAGATAAATAGATAGACAGATATGAATAAACTGAGAGAAATAGATAGATAGATAGATAGATAGATAGATATACATAAACTGATATAGATAGATATGAACAAACTGAGATAGGTAAATAGAGAAGCAGATATGAATAAACTGAGATAAAAAGATAGATAGATAGATAGATAAATAGATATGAATAAACTGATATAGATAGTTATGAACAAACTAAGATAGATAGATAGATAGATAGATAGATAGATAGATAGATAGATATGAATAAATTGAGATAAATGCATAGATAGATATGAATAAACTGATATAGATAGATAGATAGATAGATAGATAGATAGATAGATAGATAGATAGATATGAGTAAACTCAGATACATATCCAGAAGGCATCAGAGAATCACTTCACTCTCTTTCCTAAAAAGTCATAGTACTTAATAGAAATAAAAGAGATTGAGAAGCTGTGGAGAGTCATGATTGCCTACGTTCCGAATGGATATGGCATTTAAAATAAGATAAAGAAACCAATTAGCTGCTGAACAAATTTACGTCAATTGTAGTTGAACTATGCAACATCAACAACTGTATTCCCGCTACCCGCATTTCTTCTATGTTCTGTATCCCTTCAGGACGTGGGCGATCATGGCTCTCCACAACTTTTTATCCTTTATTGCTCTTAGCAATATTTATATTTGAACTATCCATTCAATCCCGTGTTTCGCCATCCATTTACACAATATTTTTAGGCAGGTTATTCGCTGTTTTCTTTTATACATCCTGTCCACATTAAGTCCTCTGGATGTCAAATTCGCCAAGCCCTCTTCTCTCGCTATGCGACCCTAAAAATTAAGTCTAAGTGTAAGTGTTTTTATTTGTTTCGATTTTCCTTAAAGCTCGCTCATTACTCAATATGACACTTGTGGTGTTCTCAGTATTGTTTTGCAGAACTACATCTCTGCTGCCTAGAACCTCTTCTTCAAGCGTGGGGAAACTATACAGCATTCACTGCCCTATAGGCAGATTGATATTACATAGCAGTTCAGTACTCTTTTCTTTGTTTCTCTTGCTTCAAGTCTCTTCTTCATCTGTGAGGAGATTGTCCAGCATTCACTGTCATATAGACAGATTGATATTACATAGCAGTTCAGTACTCTTTTCTTTGTTTCTCTTGCTTCAAGTCTCTTCATCTTTGAGGAGATTGTCCAGCATTCACTGCCATATAGTCAGATTGATATTACATAGCAGTTCAGTACACTTTTCTTTGTTTCTCTTGCTTCAAGTCTCTTTTTCATCTGTGAGGAGATTGTCCAGCATTCACTGCCATATAGGCAGATTGATATTACTTAACATTGTAGAGCTTTTAGCGAAACACCCGCAGTTAATGGTTTAATAATGGTCTTCCAAAATAGCTTGCTAAGATAAGAGTTACTGTACAGTCGGTCATTTCTGTAGGTATTTATATAAGTTGAAGTCTTACACAGGCCCATGTAGTGAACACTAATAGTCATCGAGATTAATCTATTAAAGAAAGATCTATAGAGTATTGTCGACTTAAGCGTTTGGCTATATATAAATGTGTGACATGAGACTTTGCAATCAGATGAAGACATGAACAATTTTTACCGTCTGGATCACTCGCACTGCGTATCTTAGTTACTTATTTACTTTTATATTTTAAATGAATAGTGGTTCATAGAAGCAAACTCAAGTATTTTATCCTTTTTACTGATGTTCGTGTATTCGTGATATTGAATTCTTATACAAATAAATTCATTAATGACTTTACTTTTCTTGCGCGCACACACATACACATTCCCACGATGCGATGTATAAATTGTCGTCTAATTTACGCAAAAATGAAAATAACACTGACATTTCATTTTAACAGATATATTTACCAAAATTACATAAAAAATATCTTGAAATATTAAAGAGTCAATTTATTCAATAAAAAACGCAATGTCCTTCAACTGTTCTGGACGGTCTCCTTTTGTTGCTCTCTCACTCAACTGTGCCCCACAAAAAATCAAGGGGATTGCAGTCTGAGGGCTTACGTGGCTATATATAAAGAGTGATGTGGCCGCAGAAATTGTCTGACAGCCATGACAGGGTTCTCCTGCTTGTGTAGCATGGTGCAGAGTCCTGTTGCCAGACATAGGGTCTTCCAGCAGCCACTCTATTGACCCTGGGCAGCAGTACCTCCACAATGCGCTTGGTGCAGGCCTCTGAGTTAAGTCTGAGGCCATCACCGACAAATTCAGGAGTTCTTTTCTTATCAGAACGATCAGAATAATTTTTCCGAGATGTATATAAGCACAAATAGTTATAAGGGTTTTCCAAGCGTAGCTTAGATGTGGCACAAGGCCGAAAGTAGGGGGAACCCAGTGAGGATCGAACTCACAACTCAGTCGTAATTGTTTCTTCCACTATCTTCTGGTATCTTTCAAGCAACTTCGTAAATCCGTGGGCACCTCGAAGTGGTGTAATGGTTAGCAAGCTTGTCTCGCTAGATCAATTAAGGTTGAAAAGTGAGTTCGATCCTCACTCGGTCCCCCATACTCTCGTCCTTGTGCCACATCTAAGCTACGCTTAAAAAATAACCATTATTAAAATCTAAAATATTTTCTGGCTTTAAATAACCTGAAGAAGGTTGATAAGCCGTAAAAGATTTCAATCATAAATCCATCCCCCCAGAATATTTCTCCGTATCAAAATGAACTTTTTTGGTTCCATTTGTGATTTTGAGGGATTCTTCTTTTTATAAACATTTTGCGGATTATTTGACTTCGATGGAACTGTTGTTGTTGTTTTTTTTTAATCATTTCACCCCAAGAAAGGCGATAAAGCCACTTGGACGCAAGGTGTTACTGGTAATGAGAGATAATGAAAAGATTTAAATGAATTGAAAGGACAATAAAGGAACAGGTTTGAGGAAGATAGTTTGGTATTATATTTAATTTTTTGAAGATTGTAGGTGACAGAGAAGCAAGGAAGAGAAAGGGACATCGACAGGCGAGAAATGCAAGAAAATAAACTATTAGAAGAAAACAGTAAAACGGTGAGACCTAATTGCCAATCTAGTAGAACGTTTAGATTCATGCAATTAAAGTATCAAGGAAAAAAATTCTGACCAGGACAATTGCCATGAAAATATTTGTAAAAAAGACGGAGAGAAGTCCCATTACATCGGTGAGAAAGTGACTGAAATCGAGATGCCAGGTCAGGATGGATAATATTACAGACCCTTCTTTGAATTTTGTAAGAAGGTTGTGTAAAGAACAAACCTGTTTGCTTTGAAGATCAGTGTTTGAAATCCTGTTTTTTTTTTTTCTTTTTTTTTTTTTTTTAAATATTTGGGACGTTTAACTTAACGAAACATGGAAAAATGAGATTTGTAAGATAGGGCGTTCGGAATCTTGAATTAAAAAAAAAGTCTCCTAAGCTTCTCCTTTGGTGAAATTGAGTATTAATCCGGGCTAAGGAGATTATTTTTTCTCTCAACATTTTAAGCAAGGATTAAGTAAATGCCCTAAAAATCCGTATCTAAAATCTTGGCCTTTTGATATTTATTAGATTAATACAACAATCAGACAAATGTGGAATAGCGTAATGCGATGTTGTAAGATTGTATTTCGTCAATCTATACGAGGAGCTTATCAGCCTTAGAAATGCCGGGTTTAGGATCGAACCCTTATTATAAATGTTGGTAGGGAATTAAACAACAAATTTATCCAAAAAACAATAACAGATAAAAAACGAGGAATTTTTTTTATTAAAGTACTAACTTGCTTATATTAATATCTATGTCTCTTACATATTTATTAGTGTACCATTCGTCCATGCTTTGAATATTGCTGCCACATATAATCCAGTAACCCTGCTATTTACCTTGAGCTTCTCGATAAGACCCAAAGAAGAATAACCAATATTATTGATCCTGATCTAGCGTATTAGCTTCAATCAATTTCCAACTGCCGTAACGTTGCATCCCTGTGGCTTTTCGATAAATACGTTCGCGGTTATTGTTCGGATGAGCGCTTGGCTATGGTGCCTAGGCATTTTGAATTTAAGTACAGTACTAGAAAAAACTGGAAGTAAAAACTAAAAACATCAGAACAAGGGGAAACAAATCCTCAAGTGACTTAAGTCCTTAGTCCCCCCCCCAAAAAAAAATTTCCAGGGTTTGCCTGGCTCGTTAGGATTTATTCTAATATATATATATATATATATATATATATATATATATATATATATATATATATACTGTGTCGTGTGAGACACATTTTCTCTCCAGAATCTATCCTATATACCTACAAATCTACCTTTTGAGCATGCTTAGAATAGGGCTGCAACATATGGCCTGGTATTCCTGCTATTTACCTTGAGCTCTTTGATAAGACCCAAGAAGAATAATCAATATTATTGGTCCTGATAAGGCAGCTGTTGCTTTTCAGTAACTTTTCTTTAAATACTTTCATGGTAATTGTTCGGATGCGCTCTACGCTATTGTACCTAGACATTTTTCAATTTAAGCGCAGTAATAGACTAGCGTCGAGATCTCATCAATTTACAGTTGAACTTGCTAGATGTAACCGTAAGTTCTATGCTAACAGTTTCTTTTCTTACATTTCTCCTTGTTGAACTCCCTTCAGCTTCAATGTTTTCCAGCCAACTTTAATCTACAAAAATTTAAATGTAATGTCAATCACTATCTACTTTGCTCCTGATTACTTTATTTTCTTGCTGCTCATTATTAATATTTCTGTTCCTAATTCTTTCATAAATTGTAACCCTTGTGTTTTAGTTAGTTTCATTGCCTTGCATAAGATGATACTGATTTAAAAAAAATATGGATGAGAAACTATTAAAATATAGAAACAAATACTTACCGCTATAAATGAAAAATGCAAAAACTGTATTTAAAAGAAAAGGAGGAATAATGCAATAAAACTCTGTAAAGGTTTCAAACGGAATGGAGCAAAAAAAAAAAAAAAAACAGATTAGGAAAACGTGGTAATTCTGTAAGAGAATCAAAAAAATATTATGTAATTTGTAGCAATAAAAATAAAATTAAAATAAATAAATTTCTGCCTTTTGCCTTGAGCTCCTTGATAAAATCCTAAGAATAATCAGCAATTTTATTGGTCCTGATCTGTGGCTCGGCTTCTGTCAATTTCCCACCGGCGTAAGGTTGCTTCTCTGTGACTTTCCTTTAAATAATTTCTTGGTAATTGCTCGATTGGGCTATTCGCTATGGTACCTAGACATTTTTCATTTTAAGCACAGTAATATACTGGCATCGAGATCTTATCAATTTACAGTTAAACTGGTTAGATGTAACGCTAAATTCTATGCTAACAGTTTCTTTTCTCACACTTCTCACTTGTTGAACTCTTATCTCTTAGTGGCCTTGCATGGCGGGATTCCGACTAAAAAAAGGAACTTATTTTCAGCTTAAGAAATTAATCAGATACATACACACACATATGTATGTTGCGCTCAAAATATATTTAGTTGAATTCATAAGATTGTGTTCCAAATATTTAGATTTCGGCATTAAATATCCCATACAGCAGGGGTGGCCAAATCGCGGTTCGCGTGTCATATGGCGCTTTTGACCTTTAAGATGTGGCTCGTGGAAATATGTTAGCTAAGTTCTTTTTTTCATTACAGTTAATATAAAAGGTAAATAAGAAAAAAATACAAGATTTACAATTATTTAGTGTGTATTAATTAAGACCTCAATGGATTAAAACGGAAGTTTAATGTTAAGGTTAGTAAAAATTTAAATCCTAATTTTAATGCTAGATCTGTGTGAAACGTTGTTCTTTTTAGTGCTGAGGGAATGAATGGTGGGAGGCAGAGGGATTAAAGACATTTCTGGTCAGCAAGGTTTACAAAGGAATTCCAGAAGACTCAGGTCATGGGTAAGAGGGTCAAGGGGACCGCATTAATGTCAGGTACATTAATGCAATGTAACACAAGACGCTGAACTATGCAGACCCCGTTGGTACACTTCGAATACAAGTTTTGTTTAAAAGTGTCCGTGAAAAATGGCCTTCTCAAAAAAGAAAAAAAAAAAGAAAAAAGAAAAATGGCCTTCTTAAATTGTAAGAATTGAAAATAGGAAGATGAAAACAGATATATGGTGTTCAAAATATAAACATGTTTTGCCAGAAACTATATAGGGAACACGTTTAATTAAATTTATTCAGTGTTACTTAGTAAATGTATTCGCTTCATTTTCAAATCCCCAACGGGAAAGTAAATATTCAATTTCAGAGTTAAAGGAATTTAGTTATTTTTTTCTTCGAAAACCTCCTCGACTCAGAATGTCTTGTTACTTATGAAATTTTCGATTGCTAGAAAGGAATGGAAACCCGTTGGTAATAAATCTGGTTAGCATGCAGGATATAAAAGAGAGGTGGCCAAACCGCGGCTCGCAAGCCACATGCGGCTCATTGAGCTTTAATATGCGGCTCGTGGAAATGTGTTAGCTGAGCTCTTTTTTCCTCAAAGTTAATATAAAAGGTAAATAACAAAAAATTCAAGCTTTATAATTATTTACTGGGTATTAATTAAAACCTCATTGGATTAAAACGGAAGTTTAATGTTCATGGTTACTAAAAATATTTAAGAATTGAAACTCTAATTTTAATGCTAGATCTGTGTGAAGAATAGTTCTTTTTAGTGCTGAGGAAAGGAATGGTGGCTGGATTAAAGAAATTTCTGGGTCAGCAAGGGTCACAGAGGAATGTCAGAAGAGTGGGGTCATGGGTGAGAGGATTAAAGATTTGGGGTGTGCCGGAAGGAGTGAGTGCGGTTCTCAAACATCTGAACTTTATCGTGTGTGGCTCTTACATTAAGCAACTTTGGCCACCCCTGTTATAGAGGGATATGCAACTAAACAAAATCAACCAACTAAAAATACGATTATATATATATATATATATATATATATATATATATATATATATATATATATATATATATATATATATATATATATATTTGTGTATTTAGGCAACAATCCTTCATTTATGCACGTTTCCTAAAAATGACAGACGAGGTGCTACGATTAAACTTTTTATTTCATTTTTCTTATCTTCGAAAAAGTGTTTTCTTTTTTTGTGGTGGGGGGGGCAGTGTAGAAACTGTCCAAATGTCCGTATAATTCCGAGCGCTTTCGGCTATACTTTTAGCCATTATCAAGGGTGATTTTATTTATTCACTTTAATTGAGTGTGTGCGTTGTCTGTATGTTTTTACTGTTATAGAGATGTTTTGTTTTACGAACGCTGTTAGCACATTGTGGCCGTGTTCGTAGTGTTGGCTTTTTCTTTTTTTCTGTTTAACCATTATCAAGGGCGACTTTATTTTTTATTTTTAACTAATTTTGATCGTGTTTGAAAAATAAAATATTCCAATAACTCTAGATACATAAAAACCCATACATTCAATTAAAAAATGTCTTTTATGTCCAGAAAGGAAAACACTTATTCGAACACAAGAAAAATTAAATAAAAACCTTAATCGCAGTACCTTGTCAGATCTCTTTGATGAAACATGTATAAAATATCGATTGCTATCCAAGTACACAATATGTACATATGTATATGTATGTATTAGTTACAATCAACTACAAAGAGAAGCTTATTTTATTTTCTACTTGTGTCCATCACTAACTAAACGAAATTGAACATGGCAGACCATCCTTATAAAATATATTCGTCGCTTTCGAGGTTGCCACTGAAAACAAAAAGCCATCAAATAACTGGAAAACAAAGAAATATAATGAAAAAAAATCAATGTTGCAAAAAAATTCAACCAAAATAAATAATTCGGAGAGTGAGTAAAAAGGAAAAAAAATCGAACTGAACTCTGGTACATTTAGGATAAGTGGAGATTCCAGCTGTACAGAAAAGCAGACAAGAGTTCCAAATGAAAATTGTCTGGGTAATTTTTCATTAATTCAGATCTTTATCACCCTTTAGTTTATATAATTTTCTTGCTTGTGTGTATAGCCGGAGATGTTGTGTATGTGTTTGGGTATACATATATTGATGTATGTGTGTGTGTGTGTGCCTTTGCAAGTATATCAATTCTGTAGATCAAAACAATGATGGATAACTAAATGATAAAATGGAGAAAAAAAATCCTATTTCAGAAAATTATACGTGATCGCTAAGAAACTGGTTGAAGTCAGGCTGTGCATCTAGACAACAACGGACGCCAGAAATTTAAAATTTAAATTCAAACTTAAGTGTTCTCGCGTCTTCAGCGTCTCGATATTTAATTATTAAAATAATCAATAAAACATTATTTATTCTGAAGAAGTCACTTTGAAAGGCGAAACGCGTTACATAGAAATTTTCCCCATGAATTAGACGGAGATCGGGTTTTTGCTAATAATATGATCTCCACCAGAAAAGACACCGTCTACAAAAACATCTGTCGGTGAGTAATTCCCATTTCTCTGTTTATTTCTCGCTCCGTTGCTGAAGGGCACATATATATGATAAAATATAATTTCAAAGGTATCCTATATTATAGTGTAAAAGTGCTCAACATCAGAACGTATGTAAATATAAGCAGAAGTTTGAAGAATTTTTATTTATGTTTTTATTAATTTAGGGAGCACTTTATACGCAGCACTTATAATAAGTGCTGTCTTTCCATAAATATTCACTAACTTTCTGCAATTATTTATATTAAATTTTCCCTCCAGAAATAAAAATGCAATGACAGTCCTTTGTTTTCAGCGTGTGTCAAAAGGGCATTATGGAATTCAAGAGAAATTAAGTTCAGAAACACTCCTCTTGAGATTAAAGACGTGTTATCGGGCGAAAAAAAGAAAGAATTGTGACTCATACATTAAAAATTAGAATAGACGTTACTGTTCTACCAACAGTTATATATATATATATATATATATATATATATATATAACAGTTATATATATATAACAGTTATATATATATATATATATATATATATATATGTATGTATGTATGTTTCATTAAATAATATAGACAAGTGTTGTCTATTTATTTTATGTAAATTCTTTTCATATCGTCTGATAAGCTTAATAACATTATCATGAAACGAAGAAAGAAAATCACAATATTGATACATATTTTTTAATTCTATCTTTCGGCTTACATAAGCCATTATCAAAGATGACAATTACTGTACAATATATTAAGCAATACACGGAGATGTCCTGTTTGTTGCTGTTAAGGGGGTTCAATTTTTCCATGGCTATTTCAATTCGCATTCTCGCAAGGCTACATTTATAATTCCAAGTGTTGATAGATTTATGGGCTGCTGGATCATGTAATTTAAACTGTGTATTTTCAGCATATATATATATATATATATATATATATATATATATATATATATATATATATATATATATATATATATATATATAAAAGAATGTAACAGATTTGACTGTAATTCGAACTCGGCTCTCCTGATTTGTCATTCCAAGCCGCCATCTTTCACATGCATACATACAAATATAGGATTGGTATACGGAATAAATTCCAATAAACCCAAAAATACTATTTTTAAAAGTGTGATCAATACAGAGTAGAGTAACTATAATATATATATATATATATATATATATATATATATATATATATATATATATATATATATATATATATATATATATATATATATATATATATATATATATATATATATATATATATATATATATATATACATACATATATATATGTTAAGAAATGGACAAGGTCCGACAATTTATTTATTAAAGACATTTTTTATTTATGTTTAACGTTGTTATTTTATAGATACAAAAGCAAATGCTCTGTTTAAGATAAACAGTATTAAATAACATTTACCGGCCTGAATGTCCGAGAAATTTTCATAGAAAATATTCGTTCATGGCCGAGTGGTTAAGGCATGTCAGCGTATATGACAGTTCCGTATAGGATGCAGGTTCGAATCCTGTCTATGAACGAATATTTTCTATGAAAATTTCTCGGACATTCAGGCCGGTAAATGTTATTTAATACTGTTTATCTTAAACAGAGCATTTGCTTAAATACTTGTATCTATAAAATAAACAACGTTAAACATAAATAAAAAAAATATATATATATATACATATATATATATGTATATATGTATATATACATACATATATATATATATAACCTTTGCAGAACAGTAATGTCTGTTCTACTCTTCTAATCTAATTTATATATATATATATATATATATATATATATATGTATGTATATATGTATATATATATATATATGCATGTATATATATATATATATGTACGTATATATGTATATATATATATACATACATATATATATATATATATACATATATATATATATATATAATATAAAAAAATAAATATAAAATTATATATATATAAATATAAAATTATCTATCTATCTCTCTCTCTCTCTATATATATATATATATATATATAGAATTCCAGTGAAGTTAAATTCACTTACCCGCAAATACCCTTGGGTAAAGTATGACCCAATATTGTTTTTAATTTCTCGTTGGGAAAAGATTTTTACTATCGTTTCTCTTGAACATTCTTTTTAGTCAAAAATCTACTAATTTACAATAATTATTCTTAGTCCGGTTTGAGTTGCAATTCTACAAATACTAAATAACAAAAAAAAAAAAATCTTAAAGTACTCTCAGGGATCTTCAATCAAACCTGCATAATCTTATTATTAATACTATTATTTTTAACCCCTCATATACGTGGTCTCTTCTGCTTTATATATATGTATATATATATATATATATATATATATATATATATATATCGAGAGAGAGAGAGAGAGAGAGAGAGAGAGAGAAAGAGAGAGAGAGGTGGGAGAGTCACAGAGAGACAGAGGCAAGGAGTGAGAAAGAGAAATAGAGATAATATGAAGAGACGTCGTGAGAGGCTGATTATAGCTTCATAGGAAAATAAAATATTTTTATATATAGATTGAGCGTGAGTGTCAGATCGAAAGTTAGATGTGTATTCAAATACAAATACGATCGCAATTTGATCAATAAAGAGAGACACACACACAGCGGGGAGGGAGAGAGAGGTTTGGATGAGTCACTCGACATTATCGAAAATGATATGTATGGAGTTAGAAAGATAGAAAAAAAATTACAGTTTCTTATCAGGAAGATAAACTAAGATACAAGTCTATCTATCTATCTATCTAAGTTGGTTCATATCTAAGTCTGTTCATATCTATCTATCTATCTATCTATCTATCTAAGTCGGTTTATATCTAAGTTTGTTCATATCTATCTATCTATCTATCTATCTATCTATCTAAGTCGTTTCATATCTATCTATCTATCTATCTATCTATCTATCTAAGTCGGTTTATATCTAAGTTTGTTCATATCTATCTATCTATCTATCTATCTATCTATCTATCTATCTATCTATCTATCTAGAGAGAGAGAGAGAGAGAGAGAGAGAGAGAGAGAGAGAGAGAGAGAGTTGTAGAGTGGATAAATGAAACGATCAAATATAAACAGCCCTGTACGCGTGTGGTGGTGTGCATATTCAGGCAAGCAAATAAATAATCGTTAAATTTAGGCATGATGTGTAAACGGAATAGTGCTAAATGCGGTTGTACAAAGCAAAAATATATTTTAATTAGTACATATATGCGTACCTACGTTTTTGGCGAGCGACTATATCTTCGCTGGGTGGTGTTCCTAGTTCGTCAGCACGCTCGCCAAAAACATACATACGCGTATATGTACTAATTAATACATATATATAATGATTGGAATGAGATTTTTAATCGCTAAAAATGACTGATTTTAGCCATATTTACAAATCTCTCTACACAATGTAATTCTCTTTACTAAAAATCTTTCAAAAATAAAATATACTTTCCTGAAAATTTATATATACAAATATAGGTATTGACGTGAACAATTCAAATAAGTAGATATTAGCAACCGTATATACATGCGTTAGCATGTATACACGGGTAAGCGAATAAATATTTACTCAATTTAAGCTGTAAACAAAACAGTGCTCAAAGTGGTTAGCCAGATTTAAGAAGTATATGCTAATAAATATATATATACCTACGTTCGGAGTGCAACTTAAGTTTCGTTGTTCTACCAACTCATCAGGCACGAATTATTACTTTTTATTTTTCAATCAAAAGTAATAATTTGTGTCTGATGAGTTGGTAGAACAACGAAACTTAAGTTGCACTCCGAAAGAAGATATATGTATATTTATTAAGATATTTACAAATATATACAGACTTTATATATAAAATATATACAGACGAAAGAATTTGTTGTTTACAAAAATTTAAGAATTGCACACACACACACACATACACACACACACACACATATATATATATATAAATGGTGAGAGATAAAGAGAAAGAAGCGGAGAGAAAGAGAAACGGAGACTATCTGCGGTAGGGAAATTTTAAGGATTGTCGCTCTAATAACGGAATCGACGCCAGGTTGCCAAAGTTCGTCAAGTACGAATTAAGACTTTTTGTTATTTTCAGTTGAAAATCACGCCCGGGGACGAACCTACGTTTCGCTCCTTTGATTAAAGGTCTTCACATCGCCACAGAAGTAGAACGGACGAAAATCCTGTATCATTATCCCTATTTCTTCTTTCTCTTGACTTCCTACGTTCCGTGTGTATGTTTCCCGCTGGTCTTAAACACTTATCAGCGTTCATGTTGTATTCATTTGATATCTTTTTTATTTGGATTTCTTTTCGCTACTTCTTTGACGATCTTTATCATGAATGTTTTTTTTCTGTGTCACCTTTTTGGGGGATGAATTTTGTTTACTTCCCGGCCTTTTCATCTTTTTCTCCTGCTGTATTTTTCCTTGCCTTTCTTCGTCCCTGTCGTCTTCTTTTAGTTTCTTTTCTTGAGGCTTTCGTCTTCATTTTTTCTAATTTTACTTCCTTTCATTTTTATCATTTTCCATTTTTATTCGCTTATTGTTTTATTTTTTGTAGAGGGGGGCTTCAGTTTTCTTATTTTATCTTTCTTTTCTCTCCTTCTATAAGCTCTACTCTGTACTGAGCACTTTTTAAAAAATTATAATGATTGGACATTAGAATTAAACCCCATTTGAACCGACTTTACAATTGGATATCTTCTTCTCACTATTCATTTTATTGTTACTCTCTACATTTCTCTCCTATCGTCTTCACTCTTCTCATCGCTTCATTTTCTCTTCTCTTTCTCCCCCTTCCTATGTGTTTTCCTTCCTTTCTCCATTCTTTTTTTTTTTTAACTTCAGCACTTTCTTTGTGTATATCTTATTCCTCTCCCGTCACCTCATAACGACATTTTCATTCTTTTAGTTCTCTTTTACGACATCTTATATTTTTTCAAGTTTTTTAAATCTTTTTTTTTTGGTTCGCTTTTTCATAAATGTTTTTCTACTTCAGTATCTGTCTACATTTCTGAGATGAGGTATTATGCACACTATTTACATTATTCGGATTATTGTCCTC